>JAOWAY010115193.1:0-10945 GCA_028565895.1 Goniobranchus geometricus
CTCATATGCATAATCCAGCCTAAATTTCAAAGCATTAATTTCATCTTCTTTATTCTGCTTTCTTCCACAGATTACATGCTCCTGAGATCCTTTGGAGACATTTTTTGACCCTTCCTTTTTGAGATTTTTTTTTTTTTTTTTAGGGAGGAGGGGGATGAAGGAAGAAAAAAAGAATATAGAGCATCAAAACTCAATGGACAAATTGTTACTACACTTTTCCTGAATTGGATTTCTGAAGTGCAGTTATTGCGTATTAATTATAAATATGGAAAAAGGGTATATCAATGCTTCTTGTGAGGAATCTACAGCCCTACCTAGCGGTGAGGGAAGTAGCATCGGCAGCCAATGGGATGCAGGGCTCGATCTGGATGTGGTCAAGGCCATTATAACGTCCAGTTTCCAAAAGCAAGATTACCAAACTTCTTCCAGAAATGTCAATGGGGCTCAAAGTGGTGAAATGTCCCTGGAGGAAGAGGTGAACTCATTGGATCTGAAGCAAGTCGTTATTGATGACGATGGAATTAAGGAAATGGATAAGGAGCAAGCTAGCGCTGCTATCGGGGTTGAGCAGAATATTTCAGACCAACTTACAAATGTTTACAGCTTAATGGATGGGCACACAGGGAGAAAAAATACATCTTTGGGAGGTAATCTTCAAACAATGAGTGACAATGATTTGCTCAGTGATATAGACTCCCTGATTACATCATCCCTGAGTCCAGGTGATGGCAATCAGGCCAAGGGCTTGTTAGTGTCACCTGATTTGAGAATTACAAATGGTCAGCAGAATAGGAATCAATTGAATGCAGACTTGAACATAGGTCGTGGCATAAGAGAAAGCAGGAAAAACTTGGAACATACTTCCTCTCCCTCATCAACACCTACAGACCGACATTTAGAGTTAAGTGAAGATGGGTCAGGTCAGATCAGCCCTTCCTCAGCCCTTTTGATAAAATCCCCGTCCACTACAAGTGTTGTTTCTAGCCAGCAAGAAAATACCTGTGTAAAATCCAGGTCACCAGAACTTTCTCCAGGCATCGGCACATTCGAGAAATCACCTCATAGTTTTCACAGCCAGGCTACAAATTCACATGGTAGAATTTTGCAGGAAAATGATGCGGTCGACATCGTTGGGCTATTGCAACATCAAGACAACATGCTTTCACCAGCTTCTACACAGCATCATATACAGAATCCAGATGCATTGTCTGTAAAAGATCTTCGAGCAAGAACGGATTGCCTGATGTGTCCTGTGAGATATGATGATGATGGTATATCAAGAGACATGGATGAGGTTTGAAATATTTGTCTATCATGCATGAAGCATTTTCTTACTTTGGTTGCCAGGTATAACGAATATCAGTATTTCATTTCTTATGTTCTTTCCATGACTTAAGTCAAAGTAGTCAATATAATATCTACAACAATTCAAAAATACAAAAAAGGTTGATGAATATATTAAACACTTAGGTACCTACCCTGGTTTTCATGGTGCGGAAACAATTGTGGGCCGTAGATCATTTTTTGGCGTATGTGGATTAGAGCTCACCACATTTTAACACAGAAATTCACCTCATTGAAACACAGCAACTCACCTCATTTAAACATCATGTCTCACCTCTTGAAAAACAGCAGCTCACCTCATTTAAAAGCAAAAATTCACCACATTTAAACACAGCAGCACACCTTATTTAAACATAGCAGCTCACTTCATTTTAATAAAGCAGCTCACCTCATTTACACACAACAGTTCACCTCATTTAAAATTAGAAGATCACCTCATCTCATTTAAACACAGCAGCTCACTTCATTTTAATAAAGCAGCTCACCTCATTTAAACACAACAGACCACTTTATTCAACCATGGCAACTCCATTTAAATACAACTGTTCACCTCATTCAATCTTGGCAAGTACCTCATTTAAAAAGTGCGGCCCACCCCTTTTAGATACAGCAGCTGACGACTTTTAAACACAGCAACCCACCTCTTTTAAATAAGATCACCTGATTTAAACATAGCAACTCACCTCTTTTAAATAAGATCACCTAATTTAAACAAAGCAGATCACCTCAAGTACATATAACAACTCATCTCATTTAAAGACAACTGATCATCTCATTCAAACATAGCAGCTCAACTGTTTTAGATACAGCAGCTCACCTGTTTTAAACACAGCAGCTCATCTCATTTAAACATAACAGATCACCTCAGTTAAACATCACAGCTACCTCATTGAAAGGCTTTGTAAATGTTTTGGTTAGAGATGCCCTTCATGATGCAACTCAGCCATAGGCTTGGAGAGTTCTGAAAATAGGGATAGAATGAGGTTTAGTGTCTTTTTGTGTAAAGCGACAGCTTAAAGCTTATTCTTTCAACAACTTCTAACTCCCAGGGGCCTTTTGACATGCACAGCGTCACTCTAAAGTGACTCTAAATTAATTTCTTGAGGAACCAAGCACTCAAATCCTCCCTCTGATTGGACAATGAAGAATGAAAATCTTATTTTAAAGTGTGTTGTGCATTATTATACAAGTTTGTGTACGGTACCATCTATCCACACACACACACATATATATATATGCATGTATGTATAGATATATCATCATCAAGTATCAGGTCTGAGGCAGACATTGGCAACCATGACACGCCATTCACTTTTCTGTTCAGACAATCTCAGGAAGTTCATGCTATTATTTTTCTGCTTTCTGTTTGTCATCCAGTGATTTAAGCTCTCCAAATATGTCACTCTTTGTCTGCCCCTGCTTCATGTCCCCTCAATTTTTCCAGTCAGGGTTAGATATTCAAGATCCTTATGTCGATTTAAATGACCTAAAAACTTAAATTGTCTTTGTCTGATTGCTTTTAGCAATGATTTTTCTTCTCCTGCTTCTTCCAGTACTGTATTGTTTGTTTTCTTTTCTTTCTGTGAGATTCATCGTATCCTCCTCAGAAACCACATTTCCGCTGCTTCCAGCCTTTTCCTACTATCTGTTGAAATAGTCCAGCATTCACACCCATATAACAGGACTGACCAGGCATAAACTTTCAATACTCTTACTTTGGTCTCCATTGAGATATTCCTATTTCTCATGAAAGAGTTCATTCTGTTGAAACTGTCTTTATCAACTAATTCTCCTCTTTATTTCTGTGTCACATTTACCATATGATGTGATTATGTAACCAAGATACTAAAATTTCTGGACTTGCTTTATTTTCTCTGTCAATAAGATGTAAACTGTCCAACAAAAATTTAGTGAAAATTTATAAAATTTAAGAATAATTCAACATTTCATGACAGACCAAATTTCTAAAGAATCCATCAAACAGTGTTAAACGTTCTTACTGATTGGTCTTAATTCTTCAAGTGATTAGTTGAGCCACCTCATTGAGTAATATCTTTTCTAATTCTTTTCTTCCAGGAGGATATTGCTGACTGTATCTAGTCTAGGGCAATGTCTTACTAGCACTGCTTTATCTTGTCCTTTAACTCCTGTTCTGATAAAGGGATGGGCCAATTTCAAAAAACTTTTTCTGATTGTGAATCCCAAGTGGCATAGTCCATTGGATTCAAATCTGGGGATTGGGGTGGCCATTCATCCTTGGTTATGAAAGTGATTTTGTTGTCCTGTAAAAATTGTTGTTGCCTGACTAGTGTGTGATGTTGCCCTATTTTGTTGAAAATAAAGTTTCCTTCTGGTATAGACTGTAACAACTTGGAAGCAACTTTTTAATGTAATTTTATGAGCTAACTTTCATTTCCCTTACGAAATAAATATCAGTCTTGCCTCTCCAACAAATGCCTGCAGAAACCATCAACCTCTGATCATCCTAAGGAAGAGACAGTTGCAGTTTCTTGGTCACAACATTCGCCATCCACAACTAGAGGCTCTAGCATTGCTGGAAAAGGTCAATGGACGATGCGATAGAGGGAGACAAAGGCTGACCTATCTTTACAGCCTTAATAACTGAACAAAAGGAAAAATGAGCTGTACAACCTTGGCTCATATGATAATGGACAGATCACTTTGGCGGAAAATGGTCTCCGATGTCGGGCTCAGATATGATGATACATATATTATCTCTTGAAAGATGACTGTCCTATAAAACTTTTCATTTCAACTTTGATACTTATTTTTGATAAGTAAAAACATTCTTGTTCATAATTGAATACATAGGAACAATTTGACGTAGTTGTTATGTCCTAATGATTTTCTTTACTATAAGGAAGTGATTATTTAGGCAACCTGTTGCCCAAATAATGTAAAACCCCCTTGTTTCATTATTTAGGCAACCTGTTTTGGGCTGGAAATTCAATGAGGTCACCTGGACTCGTTATATTTTCTTATCTATCATAGAGGCCACAATCATATAAAAGATGATGTGCATGTTCAGCCATTGCCATTTTTCATTCTTGATTAGATTTAGATTCTAGGCCTAGCTTGCTATATTTTGGAAATGGCAATCCTACAGATTCGCGTCGTCTGTTTTAAATCCACTTGGCTGCTGATCGCGAGCGAGTCAGTATTCAAAATTCTAAAATAGGTCTATCGATATTTGTTTTTCTTCTCAAATTTTTCTCAACTGTCGTGTTTGAAATAACAATTAAAACCGAACTTTATCAACGGAATCTCTTTCTGTGTAATGACACAATGGAAAAGTAAGGTAAGATGTAATAAGTTACAAGTTACAAGTTGTGTGCGGTTTTGTTGATGGTTTGTGGAAATATGTACTTGAATCAAATAATTGTAGATGACAGAGGTCTACAAGACTTCTAGACTGAGCACATGCATGTGTGTGTGTGTTGAGGGTTTTCGACACGCGAAAGAATTTTATGCCAATAATTCTATCGATAATTATTTTGAATACTTGCTCGCAGTTAGTGGCCAACGCGATTCTTAAGATTAGGGCCTATCAGTGCCAACATAAGGAGCGAACATAGAGAACACTTTGAAGCTTGAAAACAATCCCGATTGAAAACAAACATTTTAAACTAATATTGAACATAGAGGACACTTGTACTTGATTGATTCCTTAGAAAAGAAAAACAACCAACTTTGCTCGTAGAGTGTGAAGTATTGAAACTGGAGTCATTTTTACGCTTGAAGGCAGCAGGCAGGTGAAAGACAGCAAAAGGAAGCTTTCGTCACCTGTTGGCCCTCACATGTACGTCACAATGTAAAATAATGCTAAAATTGTAAAAAAATAAAAATATTTTATTTCCGACATCAGCGTATCAAACTTAAGTGACGCTGCCTGCACACCACCTGTTTTAAATGCTTCCATAAAAACATTATGGATTTTTCACGGTATTTTTCAAAAAACAAAACGCCGATTAGCTTTCATGTCCTATGTGGGAGTTAAATCTGTGGACAATAAAATTGGCGACAATTTATTTTAAGTTTTCTTTCCTTGATGGCTCTACTTTTCTTTCTGTCCATATGTCTCCATTTCTACCTCCCACTCCCTGCCCTTTCTCCCTCACCTCTCTCTTGAGATCTTACTCTATAGTCTAGATCTAGATCATCGCTAGAGATTTATATATATAGACTACACCTAAATTTAGATTCTAGATCTGTCTGGAATCGAGATTTTATTTTAGCAAGATCTACCAAGATCTAGATCTAGGTGTTCTAGAGGCCAGATTCTAGATCAATCATTGATTAGTGCATAGATACCTTACAGTCTTACACCTAATTTTCTTTAATATCAAGGTGCTCACTGAATTGATTCTGAAACAGGTTGCCCAAATAATCAAACTCCCCGAATAATGCCTGCCTTACTATAAAAGCAATTGAAATATATATTTTTTTACCTTTTTTGTTTTTGTCACAGTATTGTAGTAGTGGTGAGTTGATACCACATGGGACAGGATCTGGCAGGGGGAGGCCTAAGAGCACACAGCCGATACGGAGTTCTGTGCCTTGTGAGATAAGACCAAAAACAGATCTTCCTACTTACAGCAACAACTTTATACCAGTGACCGCTATAGTGAGAAAACATGATAATAAAGACTGTTTAGAGCTTCATCCTGTTGTCTCACAGGACCCCCAAAAGCCAATCCCCTCTGTATCTTCTGGAATTTCATCTCCATCGAACAAAGCTGCAAGTCCTCCCGTTGACAAAAGACTTCTACCTGATTCTGTAAAAAGCACATCAATGGATTATGTTGAGGGTGATGGGCCAATTAGTTTAACTCGTTCTTCTCATCATGTTTTAGATCCAGAACATATGCCTCCCATGATTCATGCCCATACAGCCTTGTCTCACAGGCAAGTCTATCATCCTGATCCACAGTACAATGGGAGAGTTTTTACCCCGCAGTCAATTTACTCTCAGCCAAATCATCATTTGTCTCATGCAGCCATCCAAGTGCAAAGAAAAGGGCCTCAGTGTCTAGAAGACCTCCCATTTCAGTATAAAAGTAATCAATCTGCTCATCTTTCTCATTCAGTAACCAGTTACAAAAATTTACCAAATTCAAGCAGTGAAATTCATGTGACAGGTTGCCAGAACATGATCTCCACTCAACAACCATCAATCCTAGCCTGTCAAGAAATTCATCATGAACCTTCAAGAATGGCAGCATCTTATTATACTGACCACCGCTCAGAACGTTCCAATCTTGTAGTGGCTGATCCAGAGCAGCTGGAAAAGGCTGGAATACCCTACATCATCATTTCTCAAGCATCTGCTCCAAATCACCCAACTGCTCAACGCACTATCCAAACCACTGTAGGCTCCTCCCATTCACACAAACCCTTCATCCCCCAGCCTCAACTTCAGCAAAGCTCTGGTAGTCAGCCATTTATCGACACAGGTGGTAACAGTCAAATGTATCAACAAACGCCAAGTGGAAATCCATCCGCTCTGCAGATCATGGAACAGCCAGTGTACAACCAGCTGTCAAACTTAAATCTGCCACTTCAATTCAGGGGAGATCCTCAAAATGAGGTGCCATCTGCCTGCTATGTTTCTCCATCTGTAACAGCAATTGAAACAGTGGAATCTTCTAATCTACCCACTTCAAGACTTTTGTATGAATTACCACATCAGCGGCCTGTAAAAATGGTTCATGGGACAACGTTACCTTCTACAGCTTACCCAGGTATGCTTTCATCCTCCTCAATTGCAAAAAGCAGTGGAATACGAGAATCGGTGAGAACTTCTATGAATGGGTTCCATCAACTTCCAAGAAACAATTCTGCTCACCTCAGTCCCAAACTAGATTGCCGTGGTATCCCAAGAGAAGACAGACAAAGTAGAACAGAAGCTTGGATACTTCAAAACTCAAAAATATCCAGTCATCAAGTGCACCCTTATGAATCTTATCGTCATGGAGTTTCTTGTTCAGGTGCAGGTCCTACATTACCACCTAAAGCTGTGGGATTATTTCAAGGGGTAGAGATTGCTGTGCCCAGCCTTGGGCCAGGTATTAAGAAGACCTCTGGAAATGGGGATGTAAAGCTTAAAGGGTCCAAAAAGGGGCGTGTAAGTGGAAAAGTGAAGGAAGTTGACACCCTTGACAGTCATCAAGGGTACATAAAAAAGCTTCCCAGTAAAGTGCAAGGGAATGCACCATGTAGTCAAGAGGCAAATAATCTGAGTTCAGCAAAAGCTTTGTCAAATGATTCATCACATACCGACAAGCAAATCAATACGGCTAGGCCAGTTCAGATAGAGAATAATATGTCAAAAAATGATGTCCGAGAACAATTAAAAGTTTTTATTGGTGAGATACGCCAGGACAAGATGAGGTGTATGCAAAATGATCTTGCAGAGGCGGACCAAGAAATCAATAAAATTGTGTATGAGAAAAGCATGCGAGACAGTCAAAAAAAAAGGGCTTTAGGCTCACTGGAAAAATGTTTAGCAGTTTTTGATGAACCTCTTTTCGATTATCCCAGGCAATTAGAGAGTACGTGCCAGAACTTGAAGGTAGTAGCAGCCACGTCAATCTCACAGGCCACAACTTCATCACAAGTATGGAACATTGATCCCAACCAGTACCTTAGTTCTAAAGATAAGGAAAGTCTGGAAAAAGAGATTCATCGTCAGAAGAACAGTTTGGAAAAGTATTTAAGAAAGGAGACTTCCAACAATGACAGCAAAAATGTTCCCAGTGAGCCAAATTCTCAAACCTGTCTTGAAGATCACCTTATCTCGTCTGACGAGATCTTGCAATTCCCTGTACATTATGATGAACCTTTGATCGTGGGACGTTCACAATATCAGAAATCTGCCCATCCACCTAAGGAGATGGCCAAGATTGACATTCTAGCCTGGCAACAACAATCTGTTGCAATGGTAAAAGAAATGTCTGTTCTGCAGCAAGCAGATGTTGCAGAGCCACAATTTGACATTGCAAATCCCGGTGCTAATGACTTTCGTCAATTGTTACAAACTCTGACTTCACCAGGAGATGAAGACATGAAAAGTGCTTCACTTGAACTCTCAGGCACTGCCAGAAATTCTGTTGCCAAGCATAGGGACACAGGCTGTGTGCCCTTTAACCCTTCAGTGCCTTCTTGTTTGTCACAGCACCACTTGTCCCATGCTTGTGATGTTCAGACAAATTTATGTGTGAACGATTTTGAAGCACCACTTGAACAGTGCTTCAGAAAACCCCATCATCCTGCTGTTAAACACATTTCTCCAGCTAATACTGATAATACTAATATTGACTTTCAGCAGACATCTCTCTCTGCCTGCATTTCACACACTCAGCCTCTGATGGCCAGCAGTATTGCATTGGTATCATCTCAGCCAATGTCTAGCGTAAAAGGGGAAAGTGATGTCTCTATGCAGTCGGACCTCAGTAGGCGCAGTAGGCAAGACAGGAGCATAGCCCGTGTTGATGGAAAACACCAGCAAATTCCAGAAATTTTTAAGCAGGGGGATTATACAGCAGTAACTAATGATAAGGGTAAAAGTAATCAGCATGAGAGTAGTAGGGTCAAGGAATGGCTGGAAAATCATGAGACTTACCTCATGCAGCCAAATTCTGGTGCCTCAAAATTGTGTCAAGGACGCCTGAACACTCGTAATACCTTAACATTAAACATCCCTAATTATTTGGATATTATTGATCAACAAGAAATGCCTCAGGGAAATCAGCTTTTGTTTGAAGTGAAGCCACAGAAACTCCAAGAACATCAGGCACTCCAGCAAATTCCACCTCCTTCATCACCACCAATAGATAATAATTCACCATTTGTGGATCACCTCCAAAATGAGTTGGAATTCGGTCCATATGTTGTGCCAGGATTTTCTCCCACTGACCTTATGCCTAGATGTGCAAGTGAAAAGCCAGATCAGACCTCTCTTCGTCCAGAGTCTGGTTCACAATCCTTTAAAGGCAAGCGTCAAACACCCACTTCATCAATCTTTCTTTCAGAAACATCTACAAAAAATATTCCTACATCAGTTCCTTCCTCTTTACCAACATCCAACAAGCAATCTCTCTCAAACCAGAAAACAACTAAGACTAGCAGTGTCAGCACTGTCAACATTTCTTGTCCAATTGCTTCAGTTACCAGTTCTAAGCCTTTATGTAATAATTTGATATCGGATCCATCAGTGGTATCTAAAGGAGACCATTCGCAAATGGTGAATACAAGACCATCTGCCAAGGCTTCTTCATATAATTCATCACCTAAAAACAGTCAGGCTACAAAGACCTCGATAGCTTCTCCATCTCACAGAGCCAGTGATGTACTTTTGGTTGGAGAAAGAATGGAGGCAAGCGTTAAGATTTCACCCATATCTAAGCACCCCCATGAAGGTGGGGCTGCTACTGATGCGGATGAAGAAGAGGAGGAGGAAGGTATGGAAAAGTCTGGAGAGGGGGAAGAAAAAGGGGAAGAAGAAGAACTCAGCTTCACTGGCAGTGACGTCTTCCGGCCGGATGATCAGGGAGAAACGTAAGATTTCCATTCCCATTTTTAAAAAATCATTCATGTACTTAGATTGTATTATTTGGTAGCGTGGCTGTGGGGTTAGAGTGTTGGGCTTGTAACCACGAGGTTCTGAGGTCAAATCCAGGACGCGCCATAGCACTGTTTAGTCCTTAGGAAAGGCTATTTAAACACATTTTCATCACCCCACTCAGGTGTTATTGAGTACCTGACCACAGGCAGAGGAGGATCTTGTCAGCATGCTAGAGCAAGTGTGCCTGTAAAATGGCTGCATCTCTGTATAATCCACATGGAGCTGAGAAGGTATTTGTTTAGAAAAGGCCTGTCGGGGAACACTTATACAGGGCTTGGAGCACATAGTGGGTTTAGCACTGTATAAAGCTCAGATTAAAAAAAGAAAGTTTATATTTCCATTTTGAAGATCTGTATCTGTCTAGCATTCTCAGGAGACGCAAACAACACAGACAAGCACTCAATTTATAAAGTATTCATAGAAATAGATTTAAATGAGTCCAGTCAGTTCAATGAAGTGCCTATGCGATGAAACAAAAGTGTATCTCAATGAAATAATAAATAGAAGAGTTTGTGCTTATTTGATAACATTTCACTCCCCATCTGCAAAATGTGATGGTCATGGTTGTTGACAAAAATAGCCTTTATGTGTTTCAGTTTGGCTGTTACTCATTTTGATGCATTTTTCATTGACTTATAACAGAATTCTCCATTGCTTGTGTGACATCCCTGTTGACCACTTTGAAGTTCTGGAGTCAGCTCCTGGATTTGAGGAGGCCCTGAATAGTAGCAACAAGGCACAGGAGGTAGGAAGGCATATAATATCATACATCTTGAACGATATTCGAGTTTAGGGATGGAGAATGCAGAGAAGAGATTGTAAAATTTAACGCAGGCTTTCACTCTTTACTTTTCTTTGTGGCTCCTATTCGCCACATATCGCCAAACTCATCTCTCTCTCTCTCTCTCTCTCTCTCTCTCTCTCTCTCTCTCTCTCTCTCTCTCTCTCTCTCTCTCT
>JAOWAY010115304.1:0-10945 GCA_028565895.1 Goniobranchus geometricus
CGAAAAAAGAGGAAATTCCTCCTCTGACTCCAAAATCGAGGATTTCCTCGGATCCGAGGAAAACCATCAGCACTGAATGTCTCCGTCTTTAAAGTCATCAAAGAAAATGCCAACCTTCAATGTAGTTTAGTTGGTACAAAGATCTTAACCACACACAAAGTCATAACATCAATGAAATAAGACTTAAAACAATTTGGCAAAAGTACAGGTGTATTTCGAAAATTAATAATATTGGTCATTCTTCATGTAAATATTATTTTTCAGTAAGTTCTTACTGCTGATGTGTGAATGAGTGTGGTGTATGTGTATGAGCCTATGTCTTCAGGCAATCGAAAAGTCCAATCTCAAAACGTTTTGGAGCTCACATATTTTTTCATATGTGTAAAAACAGACATGGATGTCTAAACCCATATAAAGCTTCCACCATTACAATGAGTCACTGCACAACGCAATCTGAGAAGCCCACAAGCTATGAATTGGTGGCAAGAAGAAAATGGAACGCTTTGTCTTTGGGTCATTGATCCCGACCTAATTGAGTGAAAAATTGTTATACTCTTTAAAAGGAAACTGATCCCGGAGTTATATTTATTTAGAACTAGAAGAATAGCCAATGAGATTGCAAGTTATTCTAAGTTCATACATAGTTTGAACTAATCAAGCAAAGTAAAATGTGTAAATGCATCTGTTAAGCCCACTTGAGAAGCTGTGTCTTGGGATTCCCACATCAGTATACAAAAAGAGAATCTAGAAAAAATTCAATTACAAATATGGCACACTTCATAACAAATGATTACAATTATACTCAAGCAAGTACACCTACGACTGTGTATAAATTAGGTTGTTCTCTCTAGAAGAACAGAGAGCTAGGATTAAGTCTTCAATTCTCTATGAAGGCATATAAATAATCTACTCAACATTTCAATTGATAAAGTACCACATCGGCAACCATAACATTAACACTGGGCTAAACAAAAGGCAAAACTATAATGTACTACATTCAAACCTAGATTGCTACCTAAATTCCTACTTCCCCAGGTCATTTAGACTGTGGAAGAGAATCCCTGATTCTGTTAGATACAGTCGAGACATGGATTCCTTCAAACAGTCCAATAGCCAAATTACCCTTAAGTCAAACTTAAAGACATCACTTGTTATTTTTATCATTACTTTTTATAATTAATCAGTTTCATTTTTTTTTTTACTTCAACGGTCATACTCAATTTTACTGAGAAGAAGAGTCTTGTGCTTTCATTTTCCGGCTGGCTGCACCATGAGTAATAATCATGCTACTATTATAATAAGAGGAAGAGGAGAATGCACGTTTTGTATTTTGACTAAAGCTCAGAATGAAGACATCAAAAGATGAACAACTAAAATTCATTACATTATTAACTAGAATTAACTATAACTGCCGATGAAGGGAAGACCTTTAGTTTCCTTATTTCTTATGTTATTTTTTAACCAAAAAAAAACCCTAACTCACCTCGGAGTTAAGCTTAACTCTATCAGGCCTGGTAGGCAGCGATGTGCTATTAAAAGAATCCAGCCACAACACGAACAAGTGCCAAACAAGGCTTCTTGTATAATAATAATAATAATAACCCTTGAACAATTAACACCTCATGAGATGTTTTAGATAGAGGGAGGGGGTATGCCCATGTCATGGATGCAAAAGATAGCATGTATTCACCTCCACCTCATAACTTCTCTTATAATCCACAACCAACATGAGCTTGTAATAAGTATTGGAGGGAAAGAAATGATTGATGCTTAAGTTTAACATTGATTGTCAGTAATGACTAGACACTGCTATGACAAAGACAGACAAAAAATGAGTGTCCTTGTGGATATTCGTCCACATAAATTCTGCCAAATACCTGGGAAAGAGGGCCTCTGAGGTGCGAAAACGACGTCTTTAAGCAAAGTGCGTAAAAAAGAAGTCTTCAAGACCTACAGGGCTCGCCATTTTGCCGGAAGTTGCATCACGAAATGCTGGCCAGCTAATGACATTTGATTGTAAACTTGGGAGCATGGCAGAGCATAGTGTCACTGATAAGAAAGGGGGTGGACTTGGAAAGTCAACTTTTGCCTCGTACTTGAAAATGTGTGAAATTTTGTATAGAAATCCAAGACAGCTACCACTGCCATGTAAATGAGCATTTAAGCCTTAAACCTATGCTCTATGAATAACAATGAAATACAGCCTTATAACTGTAAAAAAAAAAAAAAATGTATAAACTCTATATTTCTGAAGGGTATTGAAATGAAGTACAGTACTGACCGCCTAACACCCTGTTCTGCCTAAGATCCCGCTTATCTGGGGAAACAGATTTTTCCTATATAAATTTGCCCCTTAAGATCCCGTCCAGGTCGCCTACAACCCTGCTTTTTGACCATGGTGTGACCAATTAGACGAAGTGTCAACAAAAATGTTTTCTCACTTTTGTCTTTCATCTCAGTCAAAACCATAAGAAGATTGTAGCTAGCACCAGAGCACAAATAAGAGTCACCTGGTCACCATACCCCGTCTAGGTGTAACTGAAAGGCGCCAACCTGTGTCTGGTCCAAACAAAGAGACCAATGGGTAGTCATCAACTGTGCATGAGAATCTATCAGTATCAATGGGCTATTGTACTGCGTCGCTGCAATGCGACGATGTCAGCTGGTAATCTTAAATTGGCATGTGCTTACTTTATGTCAGAAGATTAGAGAACAAATTTGATTGAAATTTTGGGTAATTATGGCTTAACAAGTCGTGGATCAATGACAATGATGTTTTAGATTTGAGCAACGTATAAACACGCCATTTGCATGGGAGTATATTCAAACGATGCAAATCAAAGACATGTCTTGTCATTGACCGCCTAACACCCTGTTCTGCCTAAGATCCCGCTTTTCTGGGGAAACAGATTTTTCCTATATAAATTTTCCCCTTACGACCCCGTCCAGGTCGCCTACAACCCTGCTTTTTGACCGTGGTGTGACCAATTAGACGAAGTGTCAACAACACCATTTAGAAGTTAAGAAGATACTTTCCAGTAAGAACTCATTTTAGCTGAATCAGACCAAAGTCTGGATCTTGATTTAGATTATATATATTAGGTCATGGAAAAGTACAAGACACCAAACCAAACGCAAATCATACAGAGTTTCAGATCAAGTAAAGACAAGATCCCCTTGGCCTGAAAACTGAACTGAAATCAGCAGAGGGTGGATTAAAATTGATAAATCCTGTTTTTCCTCAAAGTAACTTAAAACTAATGTAGCCGCCGACTTCCGACTCTTTTCGGCGTTTTACAAAGACTAATAGGAGTTAGCAGGTGGCCCGGCAGCTCAGTTGGTAGAGCGGCTGACTGCCATGCAAGGTGGCCGGAGTTCGAATCCAGCGGGCAGATTTTTTTCGGGGCCCCCTGTTCACCGAGCAGTATAAATGGGTAGCTAGGTCTTTCTAGACTTGGCGGAAGTAAAGCCGGCGTGGAAAGCAATGGCAAACTACCCCATTATGCCGTATGCTTAGTATAATTAGGGCTCTACCCCTAATTCCCCTATACCCAGTCTTGGGTACGGGACTTACTACTTTAATAGGAGTCAGCCGAAGAAAGTCTGAACATCATCAATGGGAGAAGTTTGTGAAGTCAGTGTGCGATGGCATTTTAGTAAAGAAAAGTAGGCCCCTATGTGTTGCACATCTTGTGTGTTGGTAGTGTGACAGTAAGCTTGCAGGCTGCACCACAGGAGGGTGATGAGAGCTGACAGTCAGACAATGCACACACAACTACGCCTCTCAAGTGGGGCTGAGTGCAATTACCTTGCTTGCATGATGGAGTGTGGTAGCCTGTACAAGAAAGCAATGAATGAACGTTTAGCTTCTAGTTTATAGGCGAGGGGCGGTTTACGTCTTTGGTAGTAAGATTATAGCTTTAAAAAAGGTCGTTTTGCCGGGGTCTTTTTTGGGGAGTGGGGGGAGGGGGGGGAGGATTTTGGCTGATGTTTCCGTTGGGCTTTTTTCTTTCTTTTTTTGTTTCAATTTATTGGCAAGGCCAAATTTGGCGGAAAGGCTTAGAATTTGCAGACTGTTTTTTTTTTTGCCCAGAGGTTGTAACGAACTCCTTTACCATTAGCCCCTCAAAGGAAGGTTTTTTTTTTTGCAGTAGCAAGCATCCATACCCTCTTTAGATCCCTTTTTAGTGAAGAAAGAGTTTTAGCAATGGTTTTCGATGTCACAATTGGGCTGTACTTCCAGCATCAACAACTGCTACAAATCAGGAAAAAACACCAATATGAGATGGTATACTATACAGCATACCAAAAGATCTAAAACGACTATAGGCCTATGTCACTGCATGGAGACTTTATAATCTCATCTACATCTAGATGTAGATAAAAAGTACAAGACTCTCCAGAGCTTCTCTGTACTTATTAAGAACCTGGGTTCCGTTTGTTTACGCTTGGCGATCATGATGGATACATGCAGTAAGCAGTTACCAGATTGGTGTAAGTATGGTAAGTAACTCTTTTCTTTTTCAATAAGTATAAGATTTCTATAGAACTGTTCTCATATTGCAAAGCGTTAAGCGAGACAATAACTAAATTGCTGATTTTAAAGATCGTTAAGTTTTGAACCCGCGACCTCTTTGTCAGGATGAACCCAGGGTTATATAGATCTATTCTATGAAACCATACACAGTCCTTATCAGGACTAACTTGTGAGGTGTGTTATTTGTAACATAGTGTCAATGGTAACTGGATGATCCGGTAACTCTTGCACTATTGCCAATGGTCACCGGACAGAAAAGAAGTGTTAGACAATTTAGATTATGTCAACACCTGTGATCATAATTTTTGTTTCAAAGAAAAAAACATCTTGTTCAAGCTTAAAAGTTAAGCTGCAAAGGCGTACTGGCCTCTCACAAACAGCTTTGACTTAGGCCTACATTTTCTCAACCGTCACAACAAATCACATTGGGCCCCCAGAAAGTTGGATTTTACAAATACACTTAGGTACACTTAATATTGGCAAATATTTATTCTAATATTTGCACAAATTTTCCTTTCCACATTAAAGTTTACCACAAGTAGTCCTAGTACAAAATACTTTATTTAGGCTTTATGGCGATAGTAAAGACTCTGGTCAGAAACTAACCAAAATATTCTAGTGCCGTATTAGTAGTAGTAGTAGGCCTGCCACATAGACAACTGTAGATGACACAATTGACATAAATGTAGTCTTCCCGTACCCCCCATCTCTCTCTCTCCCTCTCACTATCTTACACACGCACAAACACATACACAAACTTTTGCCTTCTGGGGATACATGTAGAGCTCTAGAAGTTTTTTTTTGAAGGGGTGCTATAAAAAGTTGGGGCTTTGCTTTTGTGGGGGTAATAAAGAAGTAAGAAGTAAGAGCAGTATTTTTCTGTTTTTGTCTGCCGTGTCGTAATTGTCTTTATTTGTCTACGTCATTTTTCTGTTCTTTATTGTTTCTGTCCATCGGTCCTGAAAAATCTGAAATGAGAAAAATTAATAATCAGAAAATTTGCGGCACTGGTTTGCACCCACCTCACTCACATATCATCATACCACGGATTGAGTTGGGTGAAGTGCTCGGAACCTCAACTTATGTTTTTATTTAAAAATGGGACGCAAATTACATTCCTCCGTCATATGACTTGTCACAATGGAGAAGTGTCGTAATTGACTGCTAAACTTTCATGCTGCGATTCCACGACTCAATACCTGGCTCCCATTTTCTATTGTGTACAAGTAGGGATAAATAGTAAAGGGGTTGATGTTAAATGATAAAAACATGTCTGCCCTTAAAACTTAAATGTGAGTCAGTGATGTATACTTGTGCATAGTGATTGCTATATGTGAGTATTAAAAAAACCGGACCCAAATTCTTAATCAGTACCCGCTTCCCTATAAATGAGTATAACATACCTGAAAGTCTGTTTTTGAAATCGGGATCATGAAGCTGACCCTTTTCATCTAGACTTGCATGCTTGTCAGTCTCTGGAACAGATTCTTGTTGAAGGGTCTCAGAAGTCTTGCAACCACTATCATTTCCCTCTTCATTCTTTTCAACGGCATTTGGATGTACCTCACTGTTAATTTCATTATTTGCCATTTCAACTTCAGCCTCCATTGTGTAAATCAAATTGTTGCACAAAAATAAAACAGGTCTGATCAGAATCTCGTCAGTAAAATTAAATGTTTAGTAGACTGCTACATGTCTAACGGTGGCACAGGTAGTCTGTATCTTTATTTCAAACCAACTATTCGGTAAGAGTCAATATATAGAGCAGAGATTTAGAAATCGACTTTATTACCGGATTTTAGAGCCTTATATCATATTAGGACTCCAGAAAGTAAAGGTTGAATCCTTGCTGCTCTTTCAGTCCTGGTCTTGAGTGACTTGAGTTCAAGTCCAAGACTGATCTTTGAGCAAAAGTTTTCACCTATATACACACCATGTCTGATGCAAAAAGAACTGATGTCTTTTATGCTTCAAAACACAAAAGTAAAATCACTGAAATTTAAAAATGCAAAAACTTGAAAAGTGGCGTAACATTTTACAAGGCCGACCATTATCACGTTCTAAATAGACGGCCATTTTGTTTGTAATTGTGTCGAGATGGATTGTGGGATGTATAGATTTGTTGACAGGTTAGGATCGAGCTGATATTTTCAGCCAAATCCGAATACCTACCATGGTTTCGGTAACAAGCTCGATTCCAACCTAACCACGACGAAATCTTCCTTCTTACATCGGAATCAGTGTGCAGCCTATGAAATTGTCTCTTCTCAGTGTCATTTTTCCAGTAGTTTCAAGGTCATGTTGCCGTTTTCCTTTAGCATCACTCCATCGTCCCTTTGGTCTTCATCTTCCTTTCGCCAATGGCCGAGTTTTGTGTGTGGGTTTGGGGTTGTTGTTGGGTTTTTTTTGGTTTGTTTGTTTGTATTTATTTTATTTTTTTTTTGGGGGGGGAGGGGTTTGTGTGTGTTTTTGTTTTTGTTTTTTGTTCTGTTGTCGGTTTTTTTTGTTCGTTTTTGTTTGCTTGTTTGTTTGTTTGTTTTGTGTTTCTTTTTTGTTCTTTTTTTTGGGGGGTGGGGGCGAGAGGCGGTTAATGGCTTTTTAATATGAACCCGAAATACCATCTAGTTAAGAAAGGGCAACAATTTCAACAAGTTTCAATATTCAAATACCTTCGTCATCTAATCAGATGCTAGATACATAGGTGGAATAGAAAAAAAAGGTATATCTTTAAAAAATGAAATCAATACTAACAAAAATAAACTTAATTAAGAATGAACCCCAAAGTAAGGACAATGAAAACATATGTTGGGTCAGCACCACTACATGGATGCCAGTGTTGGACAATAAACAACAGATTGGAAAGAAACTAGAACCATCAGCATCTGATGATCCGGTCGTGATCAGGCCGAACCTTTCTTCGTGCTGTTTAAAAGAAGCGGAATGGGTCCTGATATAACCGCAGCTCGGTTCTCGAGTTTGGTTGAAAAGGGGCTCTGTACTCCTGACGGCTGAATTACGTGGTGCCAAACGTTCCTCAAGGAAAAAAAAAAGAAATAAGAAGCTCTTGGGATGTGGTCGGAAGGTCTATGGGTGTGGTTTATCAAAAGAATCATGTAGATATCATGGGCCGAGAAAAAGTCTTATGAATCAGTATTGGAAGATGCAACCTTGAGAGATCATTAATCAAAACCATAAGACAGGGGCAACTACAATTTTTAGGACACATTTGCCGCCACAAAGGCTTAGAATGTCTAGCCTTAACAGAAAATAACTTACTGAACCAGGCGGTGCCGAATGGTAACAATAACCACACAATAGCCTCATCAATTTAGCTGAGGTTTGAGTGGCGGACCATGGTCGCCAATGTTTGTTCCAGACAAAACATCTACAGAAGATGAAGAATGGATCTTTAAATGCAGAAGGTAGTACAATACCGTTGTCTTTTCTTAATTGACTTTATAACAAATGTTTTGTGTTCTGTGTTGTTGTTGTTGGGGTTTTTTTTATATCCCCAATGCCCAATTCGTTCAGAATGGAGTTCTCTGTTACTTTTTTTTTTAATCCATAAGATTTTCAACATGTTTCTCTCACCTTTCATTTTGAAACATTGTCTTGTTGTTTCTAGGTATAAGCTGATCGATTCTTCTCATTTATATAGGCATATAATTATCTTAGCTATGGGGGAAATGAATAGAATGAAACGTAACATCCTAGGGCTAGCTGAAGTAAGATGGAAAGGGGCAGGTTCTATTAAAGTAAGCAACAAAACTGTAATGTATTCAGGAGGAGATAAACAGGAAAGTGGTGTTGAGATTTTATTTGATGAAGCAACAGCAAAAAGTCTGAGGAGCTGATGTCCATTTTCATACATGGTAATTATAGCTAAAGCACTAAGCAAACCATTATTCAAGTGTGTGCACCAACATCTGTAAGTGAAAATGAAGAAATAGAAATGTTTTATGAAGAAATAGAAAGAGCTTTGAAATCCCACGACATCATGATAATAATGGGGGGCTTCAATGCCAAAGTTGGAGATGAAAAGGTAGATGACGTTGTTGGACCGTGTGGCAAAGGAACAATGAATGAACGTGGAAATAAACTATTAAATGGTGCCAAGCAAATGACTTCACTATCACAAACACTTGGTATGAAAACCATCCTAGACGCAGTGGACATGGAAGGGCCCCAGTGACAAAACTAGCAATAAAATAGATTTTATTCTTTTACAGAAACATTTCCACAATGCCATTAAAACATCCAAATCACTGTCGGTAGCTGACTGGGATTCAGACCATATTCCAGTCATGAGTAAATTTGAAATAAAACTCAAGAAAATTAGAAAATCAAAAATCAATCCCACATTTCAAATGGACTACTAAAATATGATGAACTATTAAAATGCATGGTCATTTCAAAGAAACCCACGATCCCGAAATACAATCTAGTTAGCAAATAAACAAGTTACAAAATTCAAATACCTTGACCACATCATTACATCAGATGGTAGATGCATAAGTGAAAAAAGAAAAAGATTAACCATGGCCAAAGATACATTCCAAAAAAAAATGAATTCAATACCGACAAATAGAGACCAAAGAATGTACACCAAAAATGAGGGTATTGAAAACATATCTATGGTCAGTCCTACTATATGTGTGCGAATGTCCGACAATAAACAAAGCAACAGAAAAGGTGGTTTATCAGAAGAATGATGAGAATATCGTGGACTGAGAACATGTCTAATGAAACAGTATTGAAAGATGCTGATCTTCAGAGTGCATTAATTAAATCCATAAGATAGAGGCAACTACAATTTTTAGGACACATTTGCCGCCTCAAAGGTTTAGAACATCTACCCATAACAGGACAGATCGAAGGCAAGTACAGTAGAGGAGGACAGAATAACTTTTACGGAAAGTCTTATTTCATAGGCAAAGCCGAATTATAAGAACACCAGCCTTATAGGGTTAGCTGAAGACAGGGATGAGTGGAAGACCATGATTGCCAATGTCTGTACCAGACAAGGTACCTAAGGAAGAAGATGGGAGCAATGCATAAATTAGGATGGATCCCCGCAAGGATATGTCCACTTAAAACAGCTGCAAGCTGGAAAAACCAAATCGTTCTAAGCGACAAGACCGACATCAAGGAACCCATCCGACCCCAATTCGAGGGTGGGAGACACATGGAACTGAGTATCGACACGACAACGGGCCAACGTAAAGCAACCCCAAGCTCCACCTCCAGAACCCTGGTTGCGGTCACGGGACTCGGTGAACCAAATCTAGGCACACAAAAACCTCAAGGCCAAGAGGGACACAAAACGCAACATAAACACAGCCAGGAACACATTTTAACATTACAAGAAAGGCAACGATGTAACCCCATCAGTTGAAATGTGCAGAAACTCTTCTATCACACACATACACACAGACGACATACCCACATACGAACACACACCTTACAGGAAGAAACAAAACCACCACCACCACCACCACCACCATCAACAACAACAACAACAACAACAACAACAATAACAACAACAACAACAACAAACTCGAAGAAGAATACAAGGCTAGGATTAAGTTTACAATTCTCTACAAAGGCATAATTAATAATCTCATCGAGCGTAAATTCAACAATGATAAAATTAAGAGGCTGTTAGACAACACAAGAGGCAAAACTATGGAGCACTACATTCAAATCTAGATTGCCACCTAAATTCTTTCGTCCCTAGCTCACTTAGAATGTGGAATAGAATCTCTGCATTTCAGAGGCAGCGAGAAATGGACTCTTTCAAATAATGCTGTATAACCCCCAATCCAAGCTTTTAGGCATCATAGGCTGAATCTATGGGGTACTTTGAAAAAAAAAGGCGTTCACCCTAATATCAAAAGGCTGATAAAGAATATATTTACCGGACAAGAAGCAGCTGTACGGATGGAATGCGGAATATCTGGATGATTGCCATTTGCAAAAGAGAAGGATTTGCAAAGGCAATCCTGCAAGTAACAGTCCAGGGGAAGAGAAGACGTGGCAGACAGAAGAAGAAGTGAGCCGACAACATCTCTGAATGGACAGGGTGGAGCCAGCTGGTCCATCGTTCATCCATCATGCAGCACCGCTGCGACCCTGGCGGCTTACGGGACCAGAAAGCAGGAAGTAAGAAGTAAACCAAGGATGCATATTTACTCCGCATTTATTTAGCCTATACACAGAGGGTATCATGAGAGAAGTAGAGTCTGACCAAAGAAATAATCTCTATGATGAGCTTGACATTCAGGGTATTGAACTCAGAGACTTGGGATATGCTGATGATAAAGCATTACTGTTCCCCCCCCCTCCCCCACCCCTTTTTTTTAGATATGGAATTACTGTTCATACGGTCATAATGACATTTCTTTTCAA
>JAOWAY010115415.1:0-10945 GCA_028565895.1 Goniobranchus geometricus
TGTCTCTCTCTTTGTCTCTCTCTCTGTCTCTCTCTCTCTCTCTCTCTCTCTCTCTCTCTCTCTCTCTCTCTCCATAGAAGAGAGACAGATCTAGATCTTGGATGGAAACGATATACCAAGAACAATACAGAGGAAGGAAGAGAGACATGGAGGAGAGTGTATTGTGGTATGGCAAGTGGAACAGGAAAGGCATAAAATGGTAAACTGAAGGAGAAGGAGAGACATATTGGAAGACAAAGTGAGACGGCAGAGATAAATCAGGTCGAAGTGAGTGCGGCGTAGATATGATACACATGTTATGTATGTTGGCCATTTCATGCGGAGAGTAGACCTATGCTGGCCACATGCTATATTCTTCATTGTTGAATTATTTGTAGACATGTAAGTGCTTGAAATTTTCACAGAGGGTTGAAAGTTTCATTGTGTTAGACCTTCACAGAATGAGTTTAAAAAAAATGTTCTCATTAACAGTATTCAACAAGGAGCTGCGGACAGTGCGTCAATGAATTGACTGCCTTAGTTCCTACAGCAATGTTTTGAAATTTGTGCTCGCACATTTGCATCTTGACTAGTGAGATACTTATCACTAAAATTCTGTCTTGCCAGTAAGACATGCTCTCACTTCAAAAATTTCATCCTAGAACAAGCAAAAACACTGACAACAGCCAGAAATGAGAGCCAGCAGAGAATGAAAACGGGTTTAAGTGAGGGATAACCCTCTCTTGATACCCACTTACATTTACTCTAGATCTAGATCTACATGACCAGGGTATTGAAACATTGAATTTTCATTAATGTAAGATTCAGACTCAAGTTATGTAACTTATCAGTCTAAATGAAAAGGAAAGCCTACACACAAAATTTAGTGACATTTGTTCATGGGATCAAAATAGATTCTAATCTAAAGTTGGTATCTAAAAAATAGCTCTGCTTGATTAAGTCATATAGAGCCTGTTTATCTCCTTATATATATATATATATATGTTTACAAAATCATCCGGCTGTAAAATGCAACTGTATCACTTTTGTCTCTCACTATGCAACTACCAATTGTTGTATTATTAGATTTCTAAATGATTGTATAAAGTATTAGTATTATGAATCAACTAAAGCCTTGATCAGCACATAAGTAGGCTAGATATCTGGAAAAAGTTGTAACAAGGAAACTGTAGGGAAACATTTTTTGTCAAAATTTGTTGTAGTTTTTGAAACAAGGTAGAAAAAAAGCTGAAGGCTCTTGTCTTGTTGACGTCACGAAATGACCCAGGAGACTTTCAACATATTAGAAACGATATAGCCTTAATTGCTTTTGATTGAAAGTACGAGGTATAGACTATCCTAGTGTTGAATGCATAGACATAGAACAAGAGGTACACGTGAGTTTATTTTTTTACGCGCTATTTGCAATTAGACAGTGGTCGGCACAGCTAGGCCAAAAAAGATCATGGATGAGTTGTGCGACCTGACATGTTTTAGAATCCTACATGTAAATCATAGTTTTGTGTACTTGAATATGTAAATGTATCTTAATGTAGATCTTTAAAATCTTATACTGTAGTAAGTTCCTGTAATGATGTAATGTTAACTTGGATCATTTTAGATTTCAGACACCTGCTGCTGACCCATCCTCACTATCATTGAGACTGAAATTTATGTTGAGGCCAGCCCAGTCATGGCAGGGCAAAATAATTGGCCTTATATCATTAACCTGGGAAATAGCATAATTGGGGTCGCAGTTCTTGCGATGCCCTTTTGCTTTAAACAGGTAATGCAATCATTACAAATAGTGCACAGTCTTTTGCTAGCTTTTAAACATTTCTCCTACAGCTGTTCAAATTATTTTTTGTAATCATATTTATATAACATCATTTCATTTGTTAATTTAATGTATTATGTCTTGGCTTAAAGGCTTTAAGAGTTTTAATGTCAGATCTTCCCATGCATTTACAAGCTGTCTAAGGGTTGAGTGAGAACTTCTTCTCTCATCCAAGTTTTTTGACAGACTCTCTTTTGTATCCTTAGAAAAGTGTTGTCTTTACTGGGATAAGGATGGGGGGATTATTCAATGGCACACCCCATATACGTGCCTTGCATGTCTTGAAAATACTTAAGTGAGGTCACTTGCTATCTTGATTTAGATGGACCAAGTACTTTTGTACACGAAGGCCCACAAACCCTGGATGGTTATGGCAGTGCACAAATTCAGCCTTATGGCAAATGGTAACTTGTAGGTTTTTGAATACAAGATAACTTTTAAAAAAATCTCTAAACATCTCTCCACTTGGTCATCTTTATTATCTATCCTATATCACAACTTTTCCCACCAACGCTGAAATGTCCTGATAGAGTCAAAAAGAGCCTTAAAATGCCTGACAAACAACAAACAGTGCCATGTAGATGATGAGATCAAGCTGTTGGAAGGATAATATTGAGGCCTCTGTTGCTCAAAGAAGACTTTAGAAGAAATTGTGATATAAACATCCCAAAGGTTATATATCCTATGTCACCCATGGTAATGTACCCCATGGAATACAAAATAGTTTTTATATAAAATATATAATATTGTTTATGATTAAGATAAATAAAAACTCTCTATTTTGTTTCAATTTTTCTTACAGTGTGGAATTATTCTTGCTATGCTTGTTCTCCTGTTTTGCACATGGTTGACCTTGGCCTCATGTCAGATTTTGATGAAAGCAGGAATTGTATCAAGAAGACGATCTTATGCATTTTTAGGTATGACATTTTGTGGATGATTTTAGCAATATTGTCTTGACTTTTACACCTCTTGATTCCTTGTGGGAGATGGGGCTGCACAACACCTCTCCATCAAGCACAAATTTTGGCGATGATCTTCAACTCGGCCCAAGACCTGCTGGCTGCCTTTGCTTCCACATGGACTTTGCCAAGTCTGCTTTTTTCCGCCTCCCTTGGATTCCAGTCAAGAGCCTGCATGGTGATGTTTAAAGTCAGCTTTTGAAGAGTGTGACAAATTCCTTCCCATTTCCGTCTTTTAATGTCTGTCTCGATTAAGGCCTGTCTGGTCCTGTTCCATAGATGTTCATTCGAGATGACGTCTACCCACTTGACATTTAGGTTAGTCCTAAGACATCTGTTGGTTAAAGTCTGTGATTTGTTGGTTTTGGTCCTCAGTTTTGGTTACCTGCCAGGTTTCTGAACCGTAGACCAAAGTCAGACCTTGTTGAGTGAGAGAGCTGTTGATCTCCAGATAGGCTGTAGAGCATTAACTCACTTGAGACTGGACTATTTTTAGCTCACTAACGCTGAAGACTGGCATTTTTGTAGGTATTTTACAAACCTATAAAAACCTTCCTTTCAGATATATTGTAAAATGTTTTTCACACAATGAATTTCTAACTGAGTACAATTCACAGTAAAAATTTGAATGGCCTTAGTTGAAAATGTTTTTCATTTTCCAAAAAAATTTCAAGTGAGACAGTAACTAAATTGCCCATTAAAAAGTCTTAGTCTTAGGTGTTACTTGGGACTTCCGGATTCAAACCTGCGACCTCTCAGTTCTCAGTACTGAGGCAGACATTTTACCACTAGGCCATTGGACAGTTGACTTGACAGGTGTCATCCACATAAAGCTGTTGGATGATGGTAATAATCTTTAATGGAAAGCCATCATGTTGCATGAATTTCCAGATGACATTTCTTTCAACAGTGTCAAAGGCCTTCTGAAAGGCTCTTTAGTGGTCTCTGCCATTCTAGGGGCTGTTTGATAAAGATGTTCTTTGTGGAGATATGGTCTGTGTGTGATCTGCCTCATTGGAAGCCTACCTGTTCATCCCAAAGTATCCTCTCTGGTGCTGTCTCCATTCTTTCTTGAATCATTCTTATCGGCACCTCCCTTGTGATAGAATTCGAGTACTTAATATTGCCATTGTCGTGATCTTGCTTGACCATTAATGGGGACATTTTATTAGAGAATGAGCTCTTTGATAGTTTTGTGATCAAGTGATTGTATGCAATGCACAAGATCTCTCAAGCGTGTTTCAAAAGGCTATTTTTAATTTCTCGTTTCAGCTTATTTTACTCATGGAGCCACAGGAAAATTTCTCTCAGAAATGGGGTATGATCTTTTCCAATAATTCTTATAATAATATCTGTAATTTGTTAAAGAAGCTTTTTTTCCTCTCTCTATTTTAAATTCTTGTGTGTAGTCTGACTTGCTAATGGTTAAACTCTGCTTTTGATATAGATAAAAACTAGGTTTAATAAAAGTGTAAAATCTTTAAATGGGTTTATCATGAATTAAATTGTAAATAATATTGGTCAAAACTCCACACTCTCTCAACTTCTTTGATTCTGGTTAAATCAGGTGAAATAGGTTTTTTATTTAACAGTGAATTTGGTTTTGTCATTATTTTTTTAGGATGATAGGAATGCAAGTTGGTACATTAATTGCGCAAATTGTCGTCATTGGAGACCTTGGTCCAGCCATCATATCCAAATTATTTGGCTTAGAGGTAAGAATGGGTTAAAAATGTTGTATGAAAATGAGAAATGTGAAGGCTTATAGCAAAGTCCTATTTAAGGTCAAGATTATTCCTGCTACGTTTCTCTTTTGAAGAGATGTGGAAGGAAGAAAAAGATGATTTTAGATATGTGCATGTATAGTGTATTGCAAACAAATTACGTTTGGGTATCTAACTAGTGTGTAAGTATCAGTTCAGTAGATTTTTTTCTTATGATAAAATGATGTATATGTATTATAAATATATTTTAATAGTGGGTGAAGATTTCTTCTGGAAGCGTTTGTCAAATGCCTTTCAATAATCATGTATATGTATTATCAATGTATTTTCATAGTGAGTGAATATTACTGCTGGGAGGGTTTGCCGAATGCCTCTCAATAATCCATCTAGGGGATGTTTGAGGAAGCCTGGCTATACGACATGAAACATGTTTCAGTATATCATATAATTTGTGATAAAATTTTCAGTCTTTCTATGTATTCCCTTGAAGTGTTGTTCCATTCACTGTCAACATGATTTTTTTTCTTATAAACTGATATTTTAATAGAATCTGAATTTAAATAGATTGCTATCAAAATCGCCTTCATTTTTGTGGTCCTATTTACATACTGAAATGTAGAAATTAAAATCTCATTGTACTGCACAAGCACCCTTTTTTCTGTCACCGCTTCCATACAAAGTATATACATAATTAATAGTAATAGGTGCAATGAAAGTGATTGAATATTCCAAGATACCTTTTCTTTTTCAGGTCGCTTTCTTCATCTTAAAATATTGCCATGTTGAAACCTAGAATATTAATTTTTTTACTGGCTATAGAGTCACTATTTTATATCTTGGCATAATTATCTCTTACTTCTTAACAGCTACCCTTCAATGTTTTACTTTGATTTTGAAACTCTTCTTAACTTTGATACATTGGTTACTTTACACTAGATACACTTGCTGTTAAGTGGGCTCTGCCATTAATATGATTTTTTTCTTTTACAGTTATCATATATATATTTATATATATATATCTTTATTTTGATAGAACACTTCAACTCTTCGGACCTGGCTTATTATTTGCCTTTGCCTTTGTGTTGGCCTGCCTCTTGGACTGCTGAAAGATTTACGAGCTGTCAGTCGAGCAAGCACTGTTTGTATTACTTTCTACACCTTTTTTGTTTTATATGTAAGTTGAACTTGTGTACCTTCTTTTTTCTCATTTTAAATAGTGACATCTGGCTATCATTATGCTTACTGTCATTCAGCCAAGTCAACAAGGAAGAAATTGATTTGAAATTTTGTTGAATGGTACATTTATTAGAACTCCCACGCAGAAAATCAAGACACTTGGTATACAATTGAAGATTTTTCAGAATGTAAGAGATTAAAATGACGTCATACAATCAGATTCCAACAGTTGATTTCTATAGTATGTACCATATGTTTGCCCTCAGATTTAGTTAGGATCATATAAACTCATTTGAAAGCAAAGCTGAAATTTATAAGCATTAGTTTTTGTTTTTGTTTTCCACAAGAGTAATGTTAGATTGTTGATTGTATTTCAGATAATTTTATCATCTACTGTTGATCTCTATTTCCTACTTGTAATGTACTTCCTCAGATTTGAATTTGATCTCATAAATCGTTTTAAAGCAAAGAATAAACTTTAACAGAAGTGTTGCATACAATCATCATTTCTTGTATCATCTTGTTTCCCACAAGAGAGTAATGAAGAATTGTTGATTATTTTTCAGATAGTCTTTTTATCATTGCCACATCTTTGGAGTGGGTCTTGGTATCCTCATGTGCATTTTTGGAGACCGGAGGGATTGTTTCAGTGCCTTCCTATTTTATCTTTTTCTTTTGGGTGTCAAACGTAAGCCAGGCTTAACTTTAAAGAAAATATTTTTTTAAATTTTATGCCAGGTTTTGAGTTATGAATAATGTTTGTGCTAATAGTAATATGATTACATTTTTGAAGGAATTGCAATAAACATGATTAGTAATTTTATACCTAGTAAGTAATTCAGCCTGTATTTTTGATCTATTTGTTAAAGTGTGTCTAGGGTATTTTTATAGAATTCCTCTGTTTGTACCATAGCTATATCAACCTAAAATAAACTGTTTGGTGATGAGTGATTGACTAAACAAGAATTGCATATTTAAAATGGTCTGCCTTATATTCCCAAATACTTGATGTGATTCAAGCCAAGTGTACACTGGTGTGTCTGCTTTCCCATGAAAATAAAAGATATTCAATAGTTTCAGCCAAGGCCTTGAAAATATATCAGCAATAAAATCAGAACTCTTTTATAAATCGCAATTTGTACCTGTATATTGTCACTCCAATAATTCAATGTTTCATTATTTACTTAGTGAATGTGACAATTCCTGCATTACCTTTAAGGAGGGACAAAATTTAAATGATACAGGGGAAGGGGTGGGGTAGGGCAGGGTTCTCACAATAGTAGTCAACCTTTTGCCACTAGCTGGGACTAATTTTTTGTTTTCATGAATCCTGGCTGCAAATAAATTAAGTCTTCATATAGATGTAGATAAATTGATATCTAGATCTATATTGTATAAATGCGTCATTCTGAATCATTGCAAAAGTATAATGATGTTTGACAATTAATATTGTTCCAATGACTTAATTAATGTTAACTAATTTAGGTAAGAGAATGAGTGGGGGGGAGGGGGGGGGCTGGCCGATAGAGAGAGATTTTAAACCTCAGCTCAGTGTTGCCACTTTGCTGGCTTGGCCTGATCTATTTCTGGAAACCAGGGTTTAGACACACAACTGCAACAATAAAAGTGTTGAAGCTAGCCAGACATTTTCCTAAAATTTTAATGTGAGACAGTGACTCTTTCTAAAGGGGAGACAGGTTCGCGCAACGTGGAGCTGAACTCTCGCAGATGACCAAACTATTGCAAATGTGATGTGTTTTGGAATATAAGATTTAGCTTATGTTTCGGATAGTCCTTTGGATTAAAATGTTCCATATCTAATGTAGCCTATCTCATGAAAAATCAAACTGTATGAAACACGTGTAATGTTTTATTTTTTCTTTCTTGTCCATGTAAAAAATCTGCACCAACCCATATAATAAGACAACTGTTTCTCCTGTATGATGCCTTGCCTGAACCATCTCTCAAAGCCATCTCAAGTGTCATCAGTAGTGCCGTCAATTTGTGTGCAGTTGCCTATCTTGTGGTATGTCACTTCACAAATCTTGTACTTAAATATCTTATCGAAAGGCAATTATTTTATGATTTATAATATGTTTTAGAACGCTCATTGCAACCTAAGAATAAGCAGAAGATTTGCATATACAATGCCATTGATTTCACTACTTTGAATTTTTCTTCCTTATTTTATTTTTGGTAGGCATTGGTTGAGATGTACATTCGGAAATAAACAACAACAAAACACTGTTAGTGGTTTAAGACATGCATAAATGCATTTTTAAATCATTTATATTTTCCAAACTTGTTGGCAGGTCGGATTTTTTGGATATGTAACATTTTACGCACAAGAAATACCAGGAGACATTTTAGCTATTTTCCCATCTACTCTGATTGCTGATGTGATGAAGCTCTGCTTTGTCTTTTCCATTGTGATCACTTTTCCTGTCATTATCTTCCCGTGTAGAGCGAGCATCTATACACTTCTTTTTTCAAAGGTAATCTTTAACATAAGCGATAAGTTAATGAAAAATTCTTTTAATTAATTATTAGTGGCTATTCAGACTGAAACAATCACCAATAGGTACTAGTCATTTTCATAAGATACATGTACAAGATTACCTGAAGACATGTGCTCATTGGACCTTTGGGTCATATATTGTATAAAATAAAATCCAAATAGTTTTTTAGTTATGCATATTTCACCTTACATTTAGGATTGCCTGCTGTCAGCTTGTCAAACATCTGTAGAATATGTGTGAAAGTGCATTTTTACTGGCTGAAATTTTTGACTGGTAATTGATTTCCTGACTATTTGTTGAGAGGGTTGTAGCAGGCACTGGATAGGAATTCAGGAAGGGCATTTTTTCTCTTGAGCACAGTTGGGAAACTGGATCCATATTCATTGTGATTCCATAGAAAAGTATTCTGTAGATAAGAGAAGCCATGTGGATGGTTTGAATTTTTTCCCAGTAAATAAGATAGTCGTCATATTTTTTAAATATTTATAGAAGTTGTAAACACTGCATGGGTATTTTGTATCCACTTTCTTCTTGGTAAGACTCTACCAAGTGTGCCCAACATAAAAGAAGTAGAAGTGGAGGTGAGTATTTGTACTTGCATTTAATTGGAAAATTCATTTTTAAAGTACCAGTATGTTTGGTTTGCTTTGAGTTTGCAAAGGACTGGAAATGTTCCTTCTATCTGTTCTGTAAAGATTTTGTGAAACATTTTGTTTCTTTTTGCTGATTTTGCAGTGTTTTGACTCTAGGGCAATTGCAATGACAGCCTTTTGTCACGCAGATCTCACACTGTGTCGATATTTTCATGTATTTGTCTAATAAGGATTGTCTTGTTTTTCATGCCTTTGAGCAGTTGCATGGCATCCTGTAAAGTTACACATGATAGAGATATTGTATTTATTTGTCTTATTTGTAATTTAAGGTATAAGTGTGTTTCATCCAAGGCTTTCCAAAATCTGAAATCCTTGGAGGTAATTAGAAGATTTGACTTTTTCTGTCATATTCAGATTTTCTTTTGACGGATTTGAAAAAGATGATAATTCTGCTCTTCAAGGGACTAATTTGATACAAAGTAATTTTACATATACTCCAGTCTCTTAAAATATTCATTGTCTAAATTAGTAATTTCATTCCCTGTTGTTTTTCCTTCTATAAGTGAAATAGAACAGTTGTTTTGATGTGATACTTTTTTCACATTCAAAATATGATTGCCTTTCTTTTTTAAACATTCAAATTTTCTGAGTTATCAAATGAACCCTGCTATGGTGGCCATTGTTATTTATAGTTATTTGGGGATGGATGGGGGGTGATTAGAGGTACTTTTAGACCATAAATCATCTTGCCATATTGTTACCTGATAATGATGTTATGTGTCATGCTCAGTGTTTTTACAAATGCTTGTTTCCCACTAAGGCAATATATTTTCCATATCTGAAAACCTTATCTACAAATGCTGTTTTTTTCTCTAATTTCTTATGGGCTATCATCTAACTCTTTCATTGGGAGCTACGATGACCAAATAATTGAAAGGAGCCTTGAGACACCAACCAAACAAAGAAAAAATATATTCTCAAATGACATTTTAAATTTTGATTTTCAACGTTTTCATGGAAAAATATGCCCAGTGCAGACCTTTTCTATTAAATCCCTTTCATTAGTAATTTGTAAATTTTCTCATTGTTTTCATTTACCAATATATGATAGAATGTCCCTGTTTCATTGCTTCCTAGAGAACAAAATTTCATGGTGATGACCTAGAAGGAGATGTTTTTATGTCAGAGGAATTGTTCAAAGGTATTACAATAAGCATTGTCGTAGGATCTATGATAACAGGCATTCTTATTCCAAATGGTGAGTAAAAATAATCCTGCTGCTTACTAGTTCCTGCTCAGTTGTATGCAAGATAGCTTTATCTTCTCTTCTTCTTATTTTTCATCTTCATATATCCAGTCTCAGTTACACTGAGTATGACTGAGGGTATTTGGCTGGCAAGCATTTTTAAGTTGTGCAAGTGACTACTGCATTTGACAAAAATTGGCTATATGAATTTATGGTGGTTGGGAAAAAAACGAGAGTGAATAGCTGTCAATTATGGCTGATGGCATGGTGTGCCTTACTGTCTAGGTGTACGTCTTTTTTTTCTTTTTTTAAAACTGAGTAACCCTTAACGTATATACATTTCTACGCATTGATCCAGATTCATACTGATTAGCAAATTGTGTGTGACCTAGGTAGTTATCAGATGCTTAAGGTATGGTTTCATTATGTTCCTGCCTGCAGCCATTGGAACTGATCTGATAACTGCTGTGGCCTCACATAACTTGCTCCTCAGTATGGAGTTTCGTCTTTGCTTTTGTTATTATAAGTATTATTACGCCAATGGTGGATCGTCATAGTTTTATAGACTGTGGCAAAAATATCAAACATAGCCTTTGCAGCCAACTGACCCCATCCCCATTGCAAGCAATGTTAGAATTATGCTCATACTGAAATCTGGCGTTAAATGAAGGATAGAAGGTATATATAAAAGACAAATAAGAATAAAGTGCAGAAACAGGTAAAATGATCATACATTCAAGATATCACGAAAGTGGAATCAAAATTTCTAAATCTATAATTCAGCTGAAGGATATACAAGGGTCATCAAATAATTTTTTCAAGAGGAAGCTTAGACTGAAAAATTTTAATAAAATATTAATAGTAATGATAATAATAATAATAATAATAATAATAATAATAATAATGATA
>JAOWAY010115526.1:0-17336 GCA_028565895.1 Goniobranchus geometricus
GAATTCCATAAATAGTGTGAACAATAGTGGATTTCACACTCTAATCCCCTTTCTGGGTAAAATTTTGGGGAATGATTATCTCTTTACGTACAGGGTGTCCAGAAAAAAACCCCAGGAAGGGACAAAATCCTCATTACTTAATAACACCAAAAGCAATAAAATAAAAACTGGGCACGTTTAAAATTCAGCTTGGGGACAAGTGTTCCTAACATGTCAAAGATGTGTATTAAAAGCCTTTAAAATTATGAATATTGAAAAAAAATCATTTTCATGAAAAAGCACACAAGTTCAGTTTCATTTAAGATAACAAAGTACAAAAAAGGCTACATGTCATCAAAGAAAATCCATCTGTATTCTGGTAACAATGAAGATATCACAAATGAAAAGACAATTCACTGATTATTATTCAAAAACAATTTAAAATACTGTTTTAGGTGGTTTCTTCTGGATGATTTCCCATACAATCAATGCATGCATGCATGAATTTGTCTTCAAAAACGCATGATAACTCGCTTAAGAGTCTCCGGGTCAAATTGTCGCATCCCATTTTTAATACGGAATTAGAGTTGATGGTGGATTTTGCTTTGTAAAACTGATCTTTCAAGACTTCCCAAAGAAAAAAATCCAACGGGTTCTGAGATATGATTTGAGGTACCGTTCAGAGGGAAATTTCATGCTAATAATGCAATGGCTGAAACAGTTCTATAGGAAAGTGTAAGAGATGCTTTCTGTTCATGGGATGGGATTGAAGTTTTTCAATTACAATCACTAATTTGTCTTTTGAATTGTGCTCTTTCAATTTTTATAAGTGATACAGGTGGATATTTTCTGATGACATGAAGCTTTCATTTTGTTATATTTCAATTGTTGAAACACAAACTTTGCAGGCTGTTCCATGAAAAAAAATTATTTTTTTTCAAAACTTCATGATCTTAAATACGTTTAGCTTGGACACAAACTTTTAATTTACAAACTGCATGAATCCGGCAGATCAATAATTTTTAATACTTATTGGGTATGCTTCGAGCCTTTCCATAAAAATTCATGAAAATTGAATTAGGTGGATAGATAGCAGCACCAACATTATGATAAGACTTTAACCTTAAGCTTAAATCCTCTTCATGCCAGTGGACACACAAAGCTCAAATGTGCTCCAGTCCATAGTTGTCTGTCCTTTACTGACCTTCTTGCCCTTTCACATGAAGGTCATCCTTCTTTTCTTTTCTTCTCCACAACCCTGTGTTATCTTGTTTTAGAAAAAGAGTTTTGAATAATGCTACTTTGGTCTTTCTGCCGATGTCTGTGGCATACATTACCTTGGTAAGCTTACAAATCAGTGTGTTGCCTAGGGGCTGGTCTTTTCTGAGATCAGTTGTGCTTCCACCATCTTGTGGTTCTGTAGCTCCCAGGTATGAGAAGCTTTCTACAACTTTCACCTCTCTTTGCCCATCATTCAGTACATTATCTTTTCTGCTGTCGAGATGTATTACTTTGCACTTGTTGGCATTTAGCTTAAATCTTTCTCCTTTTGCATTTTCCTTAAGTCGCTTAGTCTTGTCTTGGTGTTCACAAAGTTGGAAGAGAGAAGAGCTATATCATCAGCAAAATCTATGTCTTCTAGAAGTGAGGTGAATTTCCATCTGATTCTATTCCTCTTTCCTTTCAAAGTCTTTCTCAAGACCCAATTTATGATCAGAAGGAATAAAAAAGCTGACATGCAGCCTCCTTGATAGACTCCAGTTATAGCTGGAAACCACTGTGTTGTCTCCCCTTCACCTGTTACAGCACATTGGAATTTATCACATATAGTAGTGGCCAGCTAACTGTCCTTCGACTAATAGCCTGGTCCTCCTAAATGTTGGTTAAGTCAGGAAAATTTCTGTGCAAAAATAACATCTCTAAACAGCCAATCAGGTACAAAGTTTTACCTAATTGGCCATTTTTATTCAGCACAAATCTAACAGACATCAACAATTCCTGAAACGAGTCCAAGTGTTGGCTTGACTGGGTTAATGTGCAATTGGCTGCAATACAGTCCCGATGAGGGCCTATTGTGTTAATTGGCATCTGTAGTACGTTAGACTATGCCCCCTGTGCTGTCAATCACCAACCAAGTCTCTTCACTCACTGCTCTTTCACCAAATGACTGGTCGACTGTGCTGGCTAAACTTCTCATCCAAAACATCTCGACTGCCCCTATTTTTTCCTCACTTCATGAACTGGTTCTATTACTTGAACCCCACATAACCATCCGACCCCAGTTGAATAGCTGGCTCACCCATCAATAACAGGCTCCCTTTGTCTTCTTTGATCTGTCATGGTCTTCATCACAATGTTTTTGTTCACATTGCCATGCATTGTATCTGTTTTTAGTTTTTTTCCTAAAATCACGTTGTGTTGGCATCGAGGCAAGACTTGGTCAATCATGGATCCAATTTATGGACCAAATGCATGTTTTCAAAGAATGTGCCTGCATGTGTGTAATATCTATCTAGTTGGAATTAGATTTAATAGAATTTTTTTTGTGGGCAAATGCGGGTATGTATGTGGAGATACACAGTAATCATAATATAATGTAGGCTTACATTAAATTTCATTGAGCTATGTTTAGACAATGGCATGACAATGTAAGTGTGTTGAAATGGAAATGAATTTGACCCTGAAAGAACTCTTAAGAACTATCAAACAGAGAAGCCTAAGATACTAAGGTCAAATTAGAAGGCATGAAACGATACAAAAGAAAAACCTGAAGGGTAAAGTAAATGGAAAAAGGAACAGAGAATGGAAAAGGAAAAATTGGTAAGAAAATATTGAAAAAGACACATTGATGAAGACAGTGTAATTGCCCTAGACAGGAGAAGATCCAAAGTCATGGCATCCAACCAACAGGAAGAGAAATGTATCTTGTCTTGTGTAGAAATGTATCTTGTCTTGCCTATTCCGTCTAATTGTCAGACTTTTATTGCTTCCTTTGATGTGCCATTTTCTGCAGCACTTAGTGCCTTCAGTGCTTTGTCTAGCCTCCATTTACGTATGCCTTCTATGGCTCTTTTCCTCACTTTTTGTCTTTATTTTGGAATTCCTCGCCCTTTCTCTGATTCTGTCAGATTTTGTGCAATCAGTCTTCATCTTGATGTATGCTCCAATGTCTAAACTTTGCTATGTTCCCCCATTTAAATGATTACATTGATGAAAATAAAGTAAATAGTCGGAATACTATTTCTCCTGGTTAAAATTCACCTTTGTTTGAATTATACTATTCCATCAATTTAAAAAATGTATGAAAAGGATAATTTGAAAACAATTTTAATCTACAAGAAAGTATTTGTCTCAAAGCTGCCTAACAGAAACAGGTACCTCTTGATGAGTTGCTGAGAATGCACCTATGGTCATTTCATGGTCTTTCTTCAGCGAGGCGATATTCGTATTGAGTGACTCAATCATTTTATCTTGAGACTGACTGTAGATTAGCCATCGCTGATTATTCATTTGAGCCTGGTGAGGAAATAAATAAAGCAAAGTCAATTTCAACTCTTCAAAAATAAACATAAGTCAAAATGGACTAACAATGCTTATTCATTAAAAGCAAAGCTGAGAGGCAAGGTGATGGTTTTCAGGAATAACATTCACATAAGAGGCCTTTAGCAGCAATCAGAATTCCACATTTTGCTCATCTTGTCGCTGCCATTTAGCCTCATGGCGTACATTCCAAGGTGCTTCTGTGACATTAACCATAGTGTGATGCTATCCATTGGGCACAGAAAACCACAAGGGCGGGCCTTTTCTGAGTAAATTACATGTATGTTGTTATGTATTACATGTGTTCAACTCTCTTAATCATGGAATAAACTGAGGTGAGGTGTTTATACAGAGATGTAGCTTTAAAGGATTCTTTACAAAGCTAAGCAGGATTAATGATACTTGGTGTGTTATTACAGATTCATGTGCAAAATTCTTTTCCTTTTTTTCTTCCTCTTATTATTCCATCCCACAGTGGCTTATACTTCGCCATTACCTGCCCTTTCTGGCTTAAGTACATGAAAGAGTGGGCTGATAAAACTACTCTTACCACTTCAGCTCTGTTGTTCCTAACCTCTGGTTGCATAAGTTGAGATAAGACTAAGACCCAGTGACAGTGAACGGATTAGTTCTTTGGTTTACAAGACATGTGAATTGATTGTCCCCTCTTCCATAGAATTATTCAGCTTTAGTTCCCTGCCCCTTTGTTTGAAGGTGCATCTATACCCAATCAGACAGTGATGCCCATGCCCCTTTGTTTGAAGGTGCATGTATACTCAATCAGACCGTGATGCCCATGCCCATTTGTTTGAAGGTGCATGTATAACCAATCAGATGGTGAAGCCCATGCTTCTTTGCTTGAAGGTGCATGTTATACCCAATCAGATGGTGAAGCCCATGCCTCTTTGTCTGAAAGTGCATATATACCCAATCAGACCCTTTGTTTGAAGGTGCATATATATCCAATCAGATGTAATACAGGACAAAGCTTGTCACATTTTGGACCAATGTCATCTTCACATGTAAGTAAGTAGGAGGGACCAATGACAGCTGGAGGAGAAAATGAAACATATTTAAATAAGACAGGAATACTTTAAAAGTACACTAGTAAAATGATACTTAAACACAGGACTTAACTGTTTGTATCTGAGATACTACGTGCATAAACCTAGTAAGCTGGTTTAAACACTTCACTTTTTTAAATTGCGATGTGCATAATTTTTTAACGAGTTCAACCTAATGTGTAGCATTATAAAGGTTAAAAAAAAGGATGAAAGACTTGTTCAATGTTTCAGAATCCTACCTCACCAAGCTGTGACTTCAATTTCTGGTAGTCTTCATCGACCAATACCGGTGTCTATGACAAAGAGACAGAATATTATAAAAAAGTATTATAATTACAATTTGTTACGATTTATAACAAATATCTTTATTGCATTTACTTGAAAATCATGCCACTAGAGTTGTAAAACAAATTTTGAAAAGTCATAGTTCTACAGAACTCTTGAGATAACTTCACTGTCACTGGCTTCCTGTCAAGGCTAGAATAGAATACAAAATTGCAGTAATCATCCACCAATCCTTATATGACCAAAATTTCCCTTCTTATCTCAGATTTCATCACACCCCATGTTCCTTCGAGGTCACTCATTTCTTCTTCTAAAAAATCATCTGATTAAACACAATATAAAATTAAAATCACTTGGCGAATGCTCTTTTAGTTGTACAGCCATGTATTGAATGCCCAGCCTGTCTCTCTCAGACAATGTGACAATTCTACTGCTTCTAAAAGCAATTAGAAAACTCATTTGTTTATGTCACATTTTTATGAGTGTTTGTTTTTATGTTGCCTCTATTTCTATTTTTATTCATTTACAAAATAGCAAGCACTTGTATATATTATACAGTATGTATATTCCTATATTTCTGTTAAAAAATTTGACTCCAATTAAATGTGTCTAATGTTGTCAACACTTTTCATTTGTACCTCCTGGCTATATGACATAGCACAGAAGTCTCATTCAAATGTTCTGACTGGTAGTTTAACCATAATCAAGGACAAGAAGATCATGAAAAGAATATCTTAAATATAAGCCAATGCATTAAGGGCTTAGGTGGTTGAATATGTGTTAGTTGATTCTATATTATTTTAGGATTGCATATTCAAAGGAAATTTGTTGAAATTTACTCATAATTAAACACTCATAATTAAAACCCAACCTAAGGAATGGTATTCATACTAAATCCAGCGAACTTTTCTCACTGACACAGAAAAAATGACATTGAGTGTGAATTTTTTTTTCTTTTCTCAATTAGTCTAGCTCTAATTTGAAAGGTATTGATAACATAACAAATATGAAATGCCAGTGTGACACTGTATTTTATTTGTCTGTGTGCTTTGCGATAGTCTTTGGGCTTCTTTTCTGTACTATAAACGGTTATTTATCAAAGATCAGATTTTTAAGAAAGGAGAACATTTCTTAAATTTTCGCAAAAAGAGGAGGAAAGATACCACAATGTCATCTCAGAAATACATAATAATGTAGCATTCATAGAGGATAAGAGGCATCTTAGCAGCACAGTAATAGTAAAAACACAAAATACCTATTTTTTAAAAACAAATATGACAAGATTAGATTCATTTTCAAGACAGATACCTAAATCCCAGGAATGACACTGCTAAAAGGACAGGGTACAAAAACACGCTGCAAAATCTAGATTTAGATCTCCATCGACCTCAAGATCCGTTTGCTTCTCAAGGTTGCATCAATGTCTTGTCATTTCCACCACATTCAATAAAAACACATTTCACCATGACTGAGCAGAGTGTGAATGAATGATGGCTTGTTTTTGTTTTCGTCCTAGGCATATTCAATAATCAATGGACTATAAGGCAAAGTGGGACTATGAGCACTAATTACGATTTCCAATGCAAATTCTCCAATCCTGATGCTGAACTGTAAATGAGTATTGAGGGATTTAAAAGCTAAAATCTACTGTTGGAACCGCAATTGATCGGAATTGTTTACTCGATTCAACTAATTTAAAGAATTGTGAGAGAAGAGAAGAGAAATTTGTGTGAAAATGTTACTTGTTTGCTTCATTTTCATAGCTTTCCGCTGTCACATTTTTAAAAAGGTATGACTAAATAGTGGAACTTCAGCTGGCTGTTTTTTTTTTCAAACATCATCAAACCTTTAGCGGAGGTCTGGCAGCTAGGATTTATAAATGTTACTGAAATGCAACGCAAATACTTTCTCTCAAACAAAACTAACCAACATTTCATCAGATTTTCTTAAAGATTATCGTAAGCTTCGTTATTGTGCAAGAACTTGAAAAAAAAAGACAAAAAAAATGTCCAGAATGTTGGACACTTTTTATTACAGGTGTTTTGTTTTGATTCAAGTGAATTCATCTAAAAAATGAGGGTCGCAGTAAAACAATTTTTCAAAAATGCAATATAAGTACCAACCTTTAATTTTTTAAAATATAGTACAAGTACAAAACTAAAAATGACTCAGAATACCACTTCCGAACCATGCTCTTCCTCCCTTTATCTATTCATTCATTATAACAACTAGGTCTACAGGATGTAGCTTCCCTACCAAGACTTAAAGCTTTCTGAGTCAGAGTATGTCTATAAATATTAATCTCAGTCATTGCAAAACTGATTGGATTGCTGTAGATGACCAGAAATCTAAAAATAGCAGTGAATCGGGAGTGATCGATTCTGACAACAACAACAAAAAAAACAAACATCTTTCAGATAACGTCAAGTTTCTCTGATTTTCTCATATCATTGAGTTGCAGTAAATAAAGTTTTTGCTTTAGGCTACAACATTTTATATTTCACATTCTATAACACTCAATCAAATTAAATTATTATTAAATTGGTGTAATCGTACCTTGAGATTTGAGTCTGCTACTTTATCTCCTTCAGGGGTTTGTGAAAATTCTGAAGACTGTTGAAGTTGCTCATCAAGCTGACCACATCGTATGACAGTCAATTTCAACAATTTACTTAATTCTGAAATTGTATCTGCTTTTTGATTTGAAGTCTGACATGCGATTGACATCTTCATGACAGGTGCTCCTCCTGAAACCTGCTCATTCTTTTTTGCTCCAATTTGATTTTGATCTTGTTGTATCTGAATTTTTTCCTCATCTCTCTCTTTAGATAAGTCATCAACTTTTTGTTTATACGTCACAACTTCCTGTTTCAAAAGATTATTTTCTGACTCTAATCTTTCATTGACAGCCTTTACTTCATCTAGCTCCTGTGAAAAAGAATGCAATGTACTAGGAATATGCCAGAAGAAAAATTTAAATAAGTACATTATGAAGTGACTTGGTATAAAAGATAAGGACATGAAAAACATGGAAGGACACAGCAATTTTTTAAATTTGAAAATGTATATTTAGAGAGGCAAACAGAAATAAACTTAGTAATGTTATAATTATAATGGTAAAACTGTTGAAGAAATACATGAATTGATTAATCAATACACTGAAAGTGCTTCTCATTGGACACTTGAAAAAAAACACACAAAGTAATTGTGTAAAAGACTCAAGTAGATCTCAATTACATCTAGGCCTACAGAACAAATTTGGCATTTGATGACAGTCTCATTCTTGCAGTGATCACCCTTGTCCAGGGGAAGTTACGTTTTCACACTTTCAGAGGTCAAGTTTAGGTCATTCAGTATAAATATTGTAAATGTGAAAAAAAGAGCGGAAAATTGGCCACCGTCTGCGCAATCAGTCTTTAAAAGGGAATTTCTTTCTGAAAGCACCAGTAAAACAAAGTGCGGCAATGTATGAGGAAATGACAGTTTGGGTGCACAAAGCATTACATAATGATCTGTAAAAAAAACCCAAATAATCTAAAGCCAATTGTTATTCTTACATATAACCTTCGTTTACACGCATAATTTCAAGGAAGTTTAATTCTTTAAAACTTCTCTATAATGTAAATGAATACTTCTTATCTGAAACAAACCAAACATAAAGATTGTGTAACATGGTCCATGATGTCCTAGCTGAAGAGGTTGAGAAAAGAAAAGCAAATTGGTATGGACACATCACATATCACAAGATTTACAAGTCTCTCTCTTACAAAGCAAAGCACAAGACATATCATATTTAAGCTTTGCAAGAGATGACAGAGGAGTTAATATATAACTGAGGAGACAACAGTAATGGTTACATGAACATAATCCTTAAGCCCAATTACAGGATCTTAGTAGGGTAGACTCTACAAAGCTAGCATGAATGAGTAGATTTGCTGATATTTTTACATGTACTAGTAAATGATACTTAAGAAATTTCAATGCTTGACTACTTTTATCACCAATATTATCAAAATTTTTCCAATTTGTGAAGGAAAAATTAAATGCTTACATCTGTTTGTTTTTTATCTGACTGTCCATTTCCATTTTTCAAGAGATTACGGAGCCGTGCATTTTCCTTTGCTAAATTATCAAGAGTTTGTTTTGATGCACCGGGAAGAAAAATTTCACTTTCTTGAAGATTTGGACTGAAAAGTGAACAGAAAATGAGAACATGGCATTAAATCCAATCAGACTGGGGCATGATAGTAATTTCTGGCCATTTTCCTTTCTGAAAGGCACTTTTGGTATATTGTTTATCTCGTTTGGCAAAATTAAATGGACTTTACTTTCTCTTCACTTGAATGTGAAAAAAAATGAACTATAAATTTAAAAAAAAAATTTTTCCCTCTCCCTCTTTCTCATACGTTTAAGTAGGCTCAATAAGATTTTTATAGACAATGAAGATGAATGTGGACAGAATGACTTCTTAATTTGATTGCTGTCTGCAGAATTGTTCTGCCACGGCCTTTCTGACTAGTTTCAAATATTTCCTTCAAAAATGGTGCGTGTCAAACATTGGGGCCAGTTCTTCATGGATATTATTCTTATAAATTATATGAAACATTATATAAAAAAAACTAAAACAAAGCAAATCTGAATTTCGTGTATTCTCACTACATTTGGTAAAATTCTTGAGATAACATTCATATATTCTTAAATTCCACAAGTGCAACATGTCATGAGAAGAGAAGAACGTGAACGTAAAGGATTTCAGAGTAACACATTAAAAACCAAATATAGATCTACTAAATAATATGTTATTACAGTGCCAACTCTGTAATCAGATGTCTGGCTGATTAGGAAATACATGTGGTGAGGACAAAATCTAAAGAAATTGTAGTGTTTACTATGAAAACAAGGATGATATGACTGAGTATAAATCTGAATGAATATAAAGAAATATACGAATTGGCATAAAAGTTAAGGATTACCCGATAAAAGAGAAGATAAGACAAAATCCTATAATGTCCTTTGTCCTTCAAATACAAATTAGCAAAATTTAAAGAAAATGAGCAGCCAAAAGAGTGAAAGAGATATATGTAAAATAAAATTACCGGCAGGTAAAATTTTTTTAATGGACTTAGGGGATCGTAAGACTTCGTAGAAGAAACCCTTCTTAGAGAGATCATTTTATATGATTGTTTTTTTTTCCAGGCTTCAGTCATAATTTCTTTGTTGTCAAAAAATTAATATATGGTCATGACGTTTTCACTTAAGATCATTCTCATCCTCTGAAGCCTAGATAAGAGAATCAGCCTAATTCTCTGTAATTGCCAGGTCAATATGCTGATAACTCCTCCAATAGAACTTCCTCATTACAGAGGTTGCATTGTATGGAATGAATCCAAAAGGATTTAATTATAACAAACCTTGAAGACAATCCATTATTTACAAGCCTTCTTTGAAGAGTTTTTATTGCTGAATCTAAAGACTTGTTGTTTTTATGGAGTTTGACGTTTTCCTGCCGAGATTCCTTAAGCAGAAGAGTAATTGTATCAACTCCTTGGGCTTTTGTTTTTAAATTCGTCAGCTCTTCTTGATATTTATCACAGACAGCCTTTAAGGCTAGTAATCTTTGCCTGAAAAATTGATAGAGGTGAGACATTTAAAAATAGGCTTATATAGCCATGCTATCAGTTTAACTAATAAAAATTGTCTAAAATTTGTCACAGAACTTTTTGAATGTTCAAGAAGACTTTTCCCTTCACATAATCCAAGAAAAGCAGGTCAAACAGTGTGATGTCTAGTGACCTGAAATGACAAAAGATGGGCCTGTCTATCCATTCCCTTTACCAAAGAAACAATAAATGCATTAAGGAAGTGTCTTGTTTTTTACGAATCAATACTCATTTGGATGATTGTTTCTGAGACAAAAAATGCTAGCGAGCATGCTGCCTTCTTGGATAATACATTACAAAAACAATTTTTTTTAAAAATCCAATGATGATATGTGATTAAATACTATAAAGGTTACAAGTATAAGAACATTCTTTGCTATGTTTGACTAACCTTCGCCCTACCTTGGGGTCTGCCAGTTATGTCTTGAAGTAATTTAGATTTTACAAAATTTAACTACAGTTATTAAACTTTATGAGTTCCTGAAAGTAAAAAATATTATCTGTGAGCCAAATTTAGGTGCCGTCACTCAAAAACGGTTCTCATACCAGCTCACATGCATTTTTACCATCCCTTCAAGAAAAATGAGAGGTTTATGGACTGTGTGATAGGAAAAACAAAGTTCACCTCCTCGTACATCATGGAGCCTATCAGATCCCAACCCTGTGTATAGGAAAGGAAAAGTTCACTTTACCCCTACACCTTAAAAGTACATGTGCAGAGAAATGTCAATACATACATGTGGTATTTACATTCTTCCTCTTTGCTGACAGTGTCATCAATTTTTGACATTCTTTCCTCTAGTACCATATTGCAAGTTTCCTGTTTTTGTTCCATCACATCTGGAAAAAGCCATAAAGAATAAAAATCAAATATAAGAAAAATAATAATACATATCGGCAAGATGGTGCAAAAGAACTTGTCTGTCTTTGACAGCTTAGAAAAGAAGAACAGAAATTAAAATTGCCTGGAAAGTTTAAATGATGATACTTTTATACAATCATGTGGCCAACCTTGCTGAACAAAGACCTCGCACACAACAACCAACTTATACAGTTTAGCTGTGATCAATCGAAGATCTGAAAAAAATATCAATCCCACACAATCAACCATGTTGGCAAGCCTTTTCAAAAACATGAAGGAGGCTGACTAGGCGATGCAGACATATGACTGTGATGTGACACAGATATAGGTCAGGTAGGTCATGAAAAAGATTATAATGAAGTTGATAGTCATTGAAATTAAAAGTGGTAGCCTTTAACATACATATGGGCACAAGGAGACCAACTCAGATTTGCCTGAAGATCAGCATCATGATTTTTAAATGCCTGCAAGTGCTGACAAGTTGTGCTAATAAAGAATATGTAATTCTAGCATTCCCATCAATTCTATATGTGAATAAAACATAACATTCATACATTCAAACATAGGCTACATACAAACTGGAATGCGATCCATGATTTCCTGGAGGTCATCAACAACATAATATCCTGAGGTCCTCAGCAACATGTTATTTTCACACTAAAATAAAATAGACACTAATAAGCTCATCATTTTTGAAAGCCTGTTATTTGATTGAATGTTATATATTTAAGTAAACAAAAAGGTACAAAGGCGAAGTATTTCAAAGTGTATCTATTTACACAGGTCCAGAAAATTTCATATAGAAAATTTCACTTGAAAGATCTATATCAAATTAAAAAATTACCCCAAAAAATAAATTACTCAATGCCAAGACTCTTGGCCCACTCCAATTGTTCTTTTAGGAGATTGTTCGTGCATGTCTCCCTGTCCAAGGTCATGAATCCCTGGAATTGAGTGATTCTCTCACAAACAAAATAGTAAAATAATGATAGTGTAGAGATCTATCTAGATTGACCCTTTTAGCAAGCATGGCAATGTGGCTATTGTTTTGAAGAATACATAAGTGACAGAGTGTGTTTTTTTAAAATGGTAACAGATGTTAAGATTATATCAAATCAAATTTTTTTTTGTTCTTTTGTAATTGAAGTTGAAGCTTGAAGGCTATGGATTCATCATAGCTATTGTGGATGGTCCAGATGATAAAGGGTTAAAGTGAGGTTTTGATCAAAGATGGTTGTTTTCAGATGCCTAGTACTTTATTTCTCTGTTGGTAACATACACCACAACATCCAGAATACCATGGAACTCAGCAAAATATAATTGTATATATCATGATGATAAGCCCACTTCTACTTCTTGTTTGTATGGAGTCAATACTCACTTCCGTTTCCTCACACTGTGCTACAAGAGCAGTCAGCAGCATCACTTTGCTTAAAGAATAAATAATCGGCATATTTTTTCATGCATTTAAAATTATTTCTCCAGTGATTGTGTTTCGTTTCCCATTTCATTGATAAATTTAACGTAGTGTCAATAGTGACCGGATGATCCGGTTACCCTCGCACTATCGTCAATAGTCACTGGATGGAAAAGAACTCTCTTGTCCTCCAAGTGTTAGGTTATTGAGCGTTTTTTCTTCAAAGAGTTGTCAGAACTGCAAAGTCTGGTGGCAACAGCAATTGATGGAATATGAGAGAGTGTGTGCATTCGGTTGTTTGAACGACTGGCTTGGTGTGAATGCGATTGTCAAAGATTGAGCTTAAGTGAGTTCCAAACTTAACCTTTGAATGAATCAAGGTTTTTTGTCTTTAGACCAGGGTTTTACTGTCAGAATGGGGTAAAACCTGATCGATCACTGACGACGTGATGACACTTCCAGTTAACAAGAAAAATATAGACGATCTTTAAAATGCAGATTCTCTCACTATATATTTGGTTCAGATAGCACCATCGACATAGAGCCAGTTTCTCTCTCCCCCTACCTCGCTCCCTCCACCCCACTCCCGCTCTCCCTCACACACACACACACGCATTTTGCCTTCCAGTGATAATACACAAACATGGAAATAATCGAGAGCTGTGAATGTAACTGTTACTGTTTTTAATGCCAGCAGTTAAAAACAAAGAAAGAAAAGGTTTTCCAATTGCCAGTGAAGATAAGGATGAAAGGATGAAAGGAAACATTGCGACAACAGCCCACCAGCGAGGGTCACCGGACTGTTCGGCGACTGTTACGATAGCGTGAGGGTTATCGGACGGTCCGGTGACTATCGACGATAGCGCGAGGGTCACCGGATGGTCCGGTGATATGACGATAGCGTGAGAGTTACCGGACGGTCCGGTCACGATTGACGACAGCGCGAGGGTCACCGGACAGTCCGGTGACTATTGAGGAGAGCGCCAGAGTAACCGGATCATCCGGTGACTATTGACGCTACCTATTCATATATATGTTGTTGACTCAATTCCTCATTTGTCTGAGAGGTCCAAGTCAGCTTTTCTCTGCTTTAAAAGGTTCCCCAAAGTAGGGATTTTAGGAGTTATCATTTTGTGCAACTTTGGCAACCCCAGCATCACTGTATCATGGGGAATGTCAATATGATGGGGCAATCCCCTAACAGCCCTGAACTTTATGGGATACATGTCCTTATAAAAATTCACATGATGAGAAAAGAAAAGCGACTTCACAAACCTTTTCATGGTGCACACTGTGAATAGAAGGCCTCCAGAGATATTTATTCCTGTTCATCAGGTGTGAGAGTAGAGCAAAATCTTGATTTTCCTGATCTGGTTATGATGTTAGGCAAGCATGGTTCACATTTCCTAACAGAAATCCTGCCCTTCTAAAGAGTATCTTTATAAGTATATTTTCCACACTATATTTAAAATCTAGATCTGCGTAAGGCCTATATCATAAAGGCAAGGTGTGCCCTTGACGTGGCAATTTTAGACCCAAGCTTGATCTTTCATCAGTCATCATATATTATATTCATATCATTTTTGGGCTCAATTTGTGCTTTGTGTCTTTTCATCTGGATCAATGAGATCTAGAATCTAGATCAAGATGACATCTAAGGCAAGGGGTGGCCCTGCAAAAAATGTCCTCAGCTTTGAGACGCAAACCACACAATTGCCACTAGATGTACCTAGTGGTTAATATTGTAAAATGGATAAATATTCTATAATGTGTGAAAATATGAACATGATTCAAATTTAATGGTTCATTGTTATTTCAAACCATTTTTTTTTATATTACTGTTAGACCTAGCCTAGAGAAATCTCATAATTTCTGGATCTAGATTTGTTTCCTATGAGGTCTATATATATTAATATAATAAAAATATAGATCTACTCATCTAGATCTAGGCCTATTTTATGTATGTTCACGAAGGCTAGAATTTTGGGCCTCTATACCCTTAGTAAGTTTAGATCGGCACTCCTCGAATGAAAACTTCCATCCAGTCTGTTTACATGTGAACCGGATGTTGTTACTGTGACAAAAGAGTTCCCAAAATAGTCTGATACAGATGTTCTTCTTTTTTCTATTGATATATCTACCTCTTTTTATGGTGAGTCCTTTCTTTAATTTTCGACCCTGATACTCAACTACCTTCGGGCAAGGAGTATAATTGTAGTCAAAAACCACGGGGTACCAAAAACAAGTTTGACCAGTTTTTTAAAAAGTTTTGCGGTAAACAATAAATGTCAGTTTCCTGTGTGGCAAGCAAATAGATCTAGAATCTAGATCTAAGTCTCAAAATGGCTGCCTAGAAGTTGGGAAGTCTTCATTCGAGGAGTGCCGTTTAGATCTAGAACAGCAAGGCAAAACTAGGCTTCCTCGGTCCCGATCTTAGGTCTAAATCTAGAAATTTAGAATTTAGATTAGAATCTCGAGTCTACACTACCAAGAATCAAAACTCGAGACTCTAAGTTTAAGCAACTACAAAACAACAAACATCACAACCAAGCATCTCTCTCCCAAACAAAAAACAAACAGACAAACAAACCAACAACAAAATAAACAAACATAAACCGGAGGCTACCCTACTACCGATAAAAAGGGCACGGCCTTGTGATAACAATCTAGGCCCAGATTCTCGATCTAGATATTGGATAACTTTACTGTGCGCACTGTATACGATTCACTCGAGGACTGCCGGACAACCATAACATTCCATCTAAAAAAGAGCATACTGTGTTGATAAATACTCTGGTCCCCTATATCTGTATATCATAAGGAAAATGTCATCTAGATCTAGATTATCCAGATCTAGAGATCTAGATTCTCTAGCTCCGAGTTCGATGAAGGTCTTCCACGATTTCTTGATGTGTTGTTGTCCTCTGGAAGTCTAAAAATAATAGTGACAATTTGTCCTGGGTAAAATTTGTAATAGACAGCTTTTTGCACGAAACAAAACATTCAGGGGGGTTGTGCTAATTATTGTAACTTTTTCCATTTATTATTTGAAATTCTTTGGATATCCTAAAGACAATTATTGTACTTTTCACACCACCATTCTCAAATCATCTCCTCCTCCTCCTCCCCCTCCCCCTGCTCATACTCCTCCACCTCTTCTTCCTCTCCTCCTCCTCCTCCTTCTTCTTCTTCTTCTTCTTCTTCTTCTTCTTCTTCTTAATTGTTTTGTCATAAATGAGATAGACACTATAAACATTTGAGTTTAGGCTAGCCTTTCTCAATGAACCTCCCAATGCAAAGTATAGCACTGCCCACTGAAACATTTACTCTGATTTAATGATTATAGTTTTTGAATTTATATGGCAGAAGGATGGTGCATGTTCAAGCAATGCAATGATCAACCTGGGTAAATTGTTAATTAGACAGGAAGCAGCGGGAAGTAAATTAGGGACGGGAAAACTAATTTGTTGGATGATTTGGTGGTGTAGAAGTTAAGGTTTGAAAAAAAAAAGTTTCTTCTATTTGAAGGTTTGCATGAAGAGGTTAGACTCTGTTTCGGACAGCTGAAAAGAAAAAGCCGTTGTGTCGTATAAACAATTTAATGATAGTAATTATGACAATCAATTTTGTCTCTTTTGCTGTGAAATGATAGTGGTTGACATCATACTAACTGATCCCTGTGCCTGTGTTTCTTACCCTCGCCTTGTAGTTGACGCTACAATCTCCTAGTCTCTGCTAGCTTCGGAAGTCTGGAAGCTTCGCGCTGATGATGGTTCCTTAAACATTTTGCCTCTCGGTCGTCCACTCTTTCTCCTTCCATCTGGTTTCCACTGCCAAGCTTGTAATGGCAGCCTTGACTCTTCCATGCGTAGAACAATATTTATGATGACCGAATTGCCCTTATATTTCTTTGCTCATGGCCGTCACTATATCTTCTGCCCGTGATCTTTCCAATATCTCCTTTTTCTTTTTAAAGAAATTTTTGTAAAGAGGGCCCATTCGTTCTATTCATCAAAGTGGAATTTAGGACAAGAGGGTTGCATATTATTTAGAGTCCATTGGGAGTGTTCCGATTACCTTTTCCTCTTATCATTAACTGTCGTTGCCAGTGTGCGATCTGTCTTTTCTATTGGACCTTCTGATTGCTTTCCCAAGTCCCAGCTAGCTTTATTGAAGGTCCTTAAAGTCCTTGCATTCAGTTCTGCTGGCAACTTTTTGGATAGCTAATAGAAGTAAATCCAGTCTTATGAATTAATTGTGATTGAGTAGAAAGAAACGCTCTGTGGCGTTGGCTTTGTAAGTAAAATAATAGTAGCAGGACTGCCTCTTTCAGTGACTTCGCGGAATAGAAGTAAAATGAACTATTTTGAATTGTGATAAGTGGCTTTAATTGTGACAGTCCTGCAAATATATTGAGCTGAACCTAATTGTGTGTTTGTTGTTGTTGCTGTTGTTGTTGTTGTTGGTGGTGGTGTTTTGGGAGTTTTGCGTCCAGAGGTAGCCCTCAACATAGCCCCACAACTGTTAAC
>JAOWAY010115527.1:0-10942 GCA_028565895.1 Goniobranchus geometricus
GTTATGTTCTATTAACCTTGAAGTTAATGCTGAAAAAGCACCATTAAGATAATGCTTTTAAGTCAGTGTCAAGGCTTCATTTGAAGCTTATAAATCATAAACACCTTGTTAAATCGGGCTATGGGGAAGGCCTTGATAACTTTATGAAAAGCATTCACCCATAGATAAAGAATACCTCAGGATGAATAATATAAGATATGTATGATGTTTCCTAGAGGAATATAATAAGGCACCAGCAAATGACTTCCACGTCCATTCATCTCTGTCTCATGCCCAGCCCTTACAATACTTGTCATGACTTACCTGTCTGGACCCCTTCTTTGATATTTTTGTTCTCCCATGTCTCAGATTGTCTACCGCTCTTTCTGTTCTCATTAAGTGTCTCATCTCAACCCAATGAAAGGATGTCTTTATTTGGTCAATAAAAAAAAAGTACCATTGAAACTTTCTCAAAATATCGATGCAAACAAATTAAAAACAGGAAAAGGACGACAGTCACAGTTTTTATTTTCTTTGCACTTCTCTTACAGTGGTAGCCATTTTCTTTCTTTCCAACCTTATTACTCATTTAAAGGCTTTACCATCTCATTGATTTTTCAGGCAAATTTTTTGAGTGGCGTTGAATCATCACAAAAGCTAGAGGAACAGATTCTGGATGTTTTAAATACAGCAATTGAGGGTAATTTAAAAGATATTTTGGGTTATTGAAATTATGATTATCTTTTTCATTACATTATGCTGAAAAGGGTACATCTTCCAATCCAGATAAGATGCTTGTATTTTTTAACACTTGAGACAACATTTTGTTGTTGAACGTTATATGGAAAGATGAGTAGTAGTTAAGTGATTTTTTTTATTTTTAATTTAAGTGAATTGTTTTTGTTTTTTTAAAACTTTTATCAGTCGTTGCTTTGACATGAATATACGAATTTTTAATGGAATTTTTTGGTCCTTTTTTCAGATATAATTTCATTGATCTTTCACTTTATGTATCAGATGATTAAAAAAGAGAACAAGGGCTTAATAACTACTTTGTTGTTGCTTTAACATTTCCATTTCCACCCATTTTACATACTAATGTACTCGCTTTTGCACTGATTATAAAGGACGTATGAAAAAAATGATGATGCTCATGAAACAAATCATATCCAGGAGTTAACATATGATAGCTTCACAAAATGTTCAGGATAGCTTTACAATGGATTGTGTAGGGCTTTGATGCATTGGGATATGCAAATGGAGTCAAATATCCTCCATCTAAATCCATTGTTTCATTACCATGACCCCTTCTCTAGGGATTTAGATCTAGATATAGATCTATACCTGTGGGAGCAAGCATTTCATCGTCATTGTCTGAGATTTATAGATCTAGAGCAAATTGATCATAGCTTCTTAACATGATTTTTCACTCTTTATATCATACTAATTCCCACTGCGGTGGATCCTGACAGTATGAAGGTACACAGGAAACTTAAATTTCAATATTATTTGAAGTGGCAACCTAAGGTTTAAATGTACCCGACCTAATTTAAATGCCTTGTTAATTTCCCAATTACTCTAAAAGAAGTACTTTTAGCGGTTCATTTTTCATCGATGAATTCCTGATTCGAATTTTTGTTCTTTTTTTTCTTTATCTTGATAATGTTTGTAGAGTATGATAAGTATGTTGAGACACACAAGCCAGACTTGTTAGAAAAGGTGATCAATGATGAGATGACAGATGCAGAGGTTGACCTGCAGGAGCTTGAAATGGATGAAGCTGACCAAGAGGTACATTTTAAGCTTATTATATATTTTTGAATTATCAATTCATTACATTCTTTCCTCTATCCACAATTTTCTCCTGTTAAGTTAAACTGTCATTGCATTTTTGCATCTCCAAATTCAGAAAGTGTGAAATTACTTGTCAAGAATTTAAGAATCAAGTTTTGTTTGGCCTGTTGTCCCTCAGTACCAGGTGCAAATTACAGGCCAGTTTACAAATTTGTTTTGTTTGGTTTTATTTTGTTTTTATAATTTTATTCTATTTTGCGTTGTTCTCTGTGTGTGTGTGAGTTTGGGTGGCGGGGAGGTTGTTTTGTTATGGGAAATCGGAGGGGGCAAGTGGGGGGTATCTAATGGCCATACTGTCCTGTGATGAGGATACAAGAAAAATAAAGAATACTTACAACCTTTTGACCCTGGCTTGTGTAGAAGTATGTATACATTCTCCATTTGTTATATTTGTCTTTTTTAAATACATGTCTTGTCCGTGTTGTATATGCTGGGCATTGATGTTATGATTATGTTGACATTTTCTATGTCTGTTTTCTTTTCTTCTTGTCTTAGCTGTCTCATAAAATTTTCTTAAATATCCACTCTTGGAAAAGCAAACTTCATCCTTTTTTACCTGCTGTGAAGTTTCATGATGTAGAAAATTGATTAAATAACTGTCTTGTCACTAAGGAATAATTTTTTTTTCTTTTGTTGTGTCTATTATTTTCTAGTTGGAAGTCGTGCAAAGCCGATTTCAGGACACTGTGGGTGGTTTGATGAATGAGTTAGAGCTATTACGGCAACACAGCACTATGTTAATGGAACAGCTTCAAATTTTAGAGGAAATAAAGCCCTCAGCTCCGTAAGATTCAGAAAGCTAGATCTTTTAAGTTAGTAATATGTTAGTTGTACTTCAATGTACTGCATATAAACAAAGATAACAACAATTATAAACAATAGAATAAAACTAACTGCTCAAAACAGGTTTGAAATTTAATGCCTATAATTTGTCTTATGATAACAATTGTATAAGACTTCTATATTATATCTCATATTTCCCTTTAGAATATGTTTATCATTCTTTATAGCAATACTGAAATGAGTGCAGCTCTCTCCATCTTATTTCTATTTTATTACATCCAGGAAGAAGAAAGACACGAAAGCTCAATCTGGAAAAGGTGAGAATACACTATGAGACCTTTTTTTTTCTTATTTCTCAATAACATGCGATAGTTGTCTTGGCTTGTTACATATTTATTTCAGTATGATATACTCATCAAGGGGACTCCTAATTTTTTTTTTACATTCATCTTATTAGAACATATAGGCCCCTGTTTTCAATCCTTTAGGGAAAAAAAATTTATTTGTTTTGATGCATTTGCAATTAGGGACAGGAAACAACATTTCTGAAAGGGAAAAAAGACTGCAAAGCATATCACTTGACCTAGATCAAATCAGTCCAAACAGATAATCATGTAGATGGGGAGGCTATCAATAACACTCATTAGCGTCTAGAATTAACAGTCATCTGTAAACATTTTTTCTTAGAAAGTAAATTATTGAACCAAATACTACATGTACCTTACCTACCTTAAACTTAAATCTCTCCATGCCATAGGGCACATAAGGTTTGGACATCGCTCTGCCATCTATCTAGTTCAGCAGCTGCATTTCGTGTTGATGCCCAGGTGTTCCACCCAGCTGCTTTTCTCTCCACGTAAACCATTCTTTTCCATGTGGACTTTGGTCTACCATGTTTTCTCTGGCCTTCTGGTTTCCAACCCAATGCCACGACACAGTTATCAGCACTGTCCCATCTGAGTATGTGACCCATGTACTTCCATCTTCTCTTTCTGTTTTCGATTTCAACCAAATACAGCTCTCTATTGAATGCTGTAGATCCTAGACATCTGGAAATTAAATGCTGTAGTATCCTAGACATATAGACAAATCTTGTGAAATCCATCATCTTTAGACAGGGAGCAACAAACAATGTAGTTTTGTCAACTAGAATATGCATGCTTTTCTAGCTCTTTGTGTGGTCTGACTGAGTCAGTGAGTTTTATATGCAAAAAATGGAAAACAAGTTATATTTATGAATGTATGTTTATATATATATATTCATATATATATATATGAATGAAAGAAGACCCAGTTGCCAGTAAAGTTGTTGGCTCTTCATGTTAGTTTGAGGGCGACACAGATATCCATCTTGGATTGTGGGAAGAGCAATTAGACTTATGACTCAGCTTTGGAGAGGCTCTACCCCTCTGCTTTTTGCGGAATTGTTCCACAAAATTGATCAACAATTCTGCACTCATGGCCAGTATTCCGCATTTTAAGCTTGTCACATAATCACCTAAATTATTTGCGAATCATTAGCCATTCTGTTTGACTATTGTGTGGTAGTGTCAGCCAACTGCTGATGTTTACATTAAGACATGTGACGTTTTGGTATTGAAGCTGAGCAATTTCAGGGTTCTGCTTTGTCTCTTCTTTGAAATTCCTAGTTTATGAATCAATTTCATTGTTGACCGATGGATCTGTGACTTGTTGTGCATTTGATAGTTTTCATTTTGATTTCTTTTCATTCTTATAGTGTTGATACCAGTACATATTTATTTTGTAAACTTCAATCATGCCTCCTCCGCATATGAGACAGTGATTGGAAGAATAAAGATTAGATCTTGATCTCGATATCTGTATCTAAATTAATCAAATGTGTAATTCAGTTGTTCCATGGAAGGAAGATAGATTCAGATCTAGATCTAGAATCTAGCTTTTCATGCAAGGTACTCATGCGAATGTGATTTTACTAGTATGTTGATTCTGCTTTTTTTGCTTAAGATTCCTCTTTTTCAAACTTGTGCTTCCTCTTAAGGTGTGTGGGGGGTAGGAATATAGGCAGGATTGCAGGCAAAAACCTTTGATTTATCTAACCATGTGGTGTCTGGCTCTCTCAGATGGTAAACTCTGCATGTACTTTGTAAATCCAGCAGCATAGCAGTTAATGTAATTCAGTCCATCTTTCTTGAAACTTAGCAGGATGATTGGTTGTCAATGTCAAATAATGACTCAAAAATGGCTCACAAAATGTGACTAGATTCCAAAACACGCTCATGAAAAGTAATTGAGTTCTTAGGGGATTAATATTTTGGGTTGTTTTTTTTTTAAAGAAGGACTCCATCCAGTCGCTGTTCTGAGAAAAATTCAAAATGCATTCTCAAGTCATATAGATTATTAGGTTTCATGTTCAATATATTTCCCCCTTATTTCAGGCGACTCCATACTTTCAGTGGGTTTGGAGGAGGAAGAAATTTCAGAAGAAGTGGCTGATCCTTTTATTCCTCAAGAGAGGGTCTTCAGTAAATATGCGGCAATGCTCTACACATCAAATAACCAGGGAAAAACTTTTGAAGAGTTCAAGGATGCCAAGTATTGTCCAAGCTGTGGAGAAAAGGTTTGTGAACAGGCCTTAATTCGTCTTCAGGTTTCCATGAGTTGTAGAGAAACACTATGCTCATGAATCTCTAGTTTTTTGCTCTACTTTTTTGGGGGAGTTGGCTTTTAAACGAAACAACACTGAGATAGGACATTCACTATGTGAGTTTGAATACTTTGCATTTTGTTTGTTTTAAAATGATAAGCTTTTTCACTGTAAGAATTGAATGGAAAATGTTAATAGAATGCAAATTTAAAACAGAGTCATGTATTTCATTGGTGTTAATTTTGGACTCTAAGCTGCACTCACTAAATTTTTTGCTAATTTATTTAAACTGCACTGGTCTACAAACCACAAAATAAAGCCACAACCCTAAACACATTTATTCAGCTTTGTTATCATACTCATCAAATCCTTTGAAATCTTCATTTTTGAAGAAAAATTAATGCTATGGCTAAGTGTTTTGCTTTAACTCACTTTCTTGACATTTCATTTTAGTTTTTTCATGCTGTTTGTGTTTCATTCAATATTTGACATTTGAACATTTGAACATTTATCCAAAAGGCTTTATGTTTATTGTCGTGTTTTACTGTTTTTATGTAGAAATCCCTTATTCTCTTTTTTTTTGTAAGCAAATTGATCTGAAATTTATCGTAGCTCAGTAAATAATGAATTCAAGCGTCTTTTTTTTTTTCTTTTTCTTTTTTTTTAAATGATCATGGACAATCAATTGCATGATTTTCAGACTGTCATTTGCCCCCACAAGCTTGGCGGAAGTGAAAAAATATTCATGGTTCCTCACAATTGTACACACATTAAGATCTTGAGGCCAAAGGTCAGAATCAACAAGGACTTGGTTGAGTAAGTTGATATTTCCTACAATTTGACTTTGTTTATACATTTGACAGTTTTGGGGATATGATGCAAATATTTGAACAGTGTATCAAAATTACATCTATCTGTCAGTATTCTTCTTAGGAATTTTTGTTATAAAGGAAAAAATGTCTAGGCTCAATTCTCTTTAAAAAAGGAATTCTGTGACATTTCAACACAAGAAAATCACATTGAAAGAGGAACATTAAATTGTCCTGGAGTTTGAAATTCATGTATTATCCCTCACAATCTGTGAATTAGACAGACAAAATCTGACCATTTTTTTTTGTAGGTTTTGGGGTGGAGGAGGGCATGTTGGGGATGAGGAAAGAGGGTAAATAAGATAAGAGAAGATAAAATAAGAACACTTTATTAATCCATCAAACTGGAAAGTATTATTTAGTTTTAAAATTTATTTATATATATGTGCGAGCCAACTGATTTCATTCCAAGTTTCCCCATCTCATCCATCTCGGCCTCAACTGTCCTCCTCCAAGCTCCCAATGGTCTTCCCCTTTTCCTCTTGCGCGGTGGTGCCCATCTCAGGGCAGTTGTCAGTGAAAATGCCAAACCGTGTATATCTTCCAGTCAACATTTAACAGGAGATTGAAAAAAAAACAATATTATGTCCTACATTTTTACTGTAACCCTGTCCAGATGGGATTCAACACCTACGTGACCAGACTATTACTCATTATTTTGTTTTTATTTACTCGGACCGACTTACACGGTTTGACTTACCCACCAATGGAATATTTTCGGACTTGCGCGGTTCGGCATTTTCACCACGATATATATATATACACAGGCATAACTATTAGAAACAATACCATTAGAAGGACAATTACGGCAAACATAAGAATTTTAATCTTAAATGAAGTAAAATTCACACTAAATTATCTTAACTCTAAAGAGGATAAATGAATAAAAAATTTAAAAAGAAAAAAAACAGATTGAATGGTCTTGCTATTTCAGCAATATATGGGTACACCCGTTCATACCATAAGAATATAGGCTGATTTGAATTTGACTTGAAAAATAGTCGTTGTTGATCATAAAAATGGAATTGCTTCTTACATCAAACTTAAAATCATTAATGCTTTTATTTTACTGTGTACACTTCTTACAGACGTTTAAAAAAGAAAATTCTTTTTGCCCTGATTTAATGTTGTCTTGATAGTGGAAATTAAAAAATCAGTAATCATGTTTCAATAATTGCCTCTGATTTCTCTATGCTTTTCTCCCCATCAGTGATGTGCTTAAACCCCAAAGTCCAGAACCAACACTTGACTTTGCCCCATCCATGAGTAGTGCTGCTCACAGTTCTGTTTCCTATCACGTCCATGACATGCCTGTGACACCTGTCACCATGACATCTCATGGCAGTCCATCTATGGGTGCAGGTGAAGTGTATATGGTAAGACAGGAAGTAACATTTTGTTAGCTGAGAATTACACTTGACTTTTTCACTTTTCACCTAAAACATCAAGTTATTATTTGTATCAGACTATTCTAGTGAAAGGTAAAAGTGGTGGGGTGCTACTGTTGATTTATAAAGGAAGTAATGGAAAAATACATAAGATCGTTGAACTCAATCCTAAAGGCGGGACAGGAGGCGTGATGTTTTGGGTCTTACCCTTTGTCAGACAATGAACAAATACATGGAAATGAAATGGGTTACATTAAAACGAATGCCTTCCAGTATGCACTTACCTGAGTGTGGAAGAACCAGGCTTATTCCTGAAAGAAAAATCAAAATTTAAGGAAAAATTGTGCTTTTCAGTTTTTAATATGTACCCTTCCAGAATTTTACTGAATCACCTCTTAATGTCCACTGACAATATGTTCAAATTCTTGATCTAATTTTGGAGAGGCACATACGATTTTCACACAAAATGTTCAATGAATGTAGGTATACTCTCGAATCCAAAAGATTTTTCTTTGTCAATATATAAAGGTTAATACAGTCACAACTGGACTATGCAAACATGGTATAGCTTCCTATTTATCAAGAACAATGACAAATTAGAAAAGGCTCAAATAAGAGCAACAGAATGGCTTTTGGGATTTAAAGATTTAAAGTATACTTATAGATTAAGGACACTTGAACTCCCAACCTTGGAATTTCACCGTTTTAGAGGATATTTTATCCAGACATATAGAAATCTGCTTCGAATTGACAAAGTATATAGGCTTCAAACAACGGCAGAAAATCAAAGAACAAGTAGCCATTAATTGAAATTATATAAACATAGATGCTACCTTAGACTTTGGAACAATTTCCACAGTTAACACTTTGTAAATGTATGAAACAGATTGCCAGACGAGTTGCTTAATGCAAAAACAGCAGAAGCCTCTAAGATTGGAATAGATTGTGGCAAAAGGCTTAGCAGCTGTTTAGACAAACTGGCAGGACCAACACAGAGCCACCTGTAAGATGAGAGAATAGGCCACAATTGGTCTAAAATCTCATTGCAAATTTCCAGGTTTCCAGACATTGAGCCTGACCATGCCATATGTTATGTAAATTAATGAAACTGACAGATATTTTATGTATAGAATTGGAATGCTGAGAATTGCCAAGTAAAGAGCTTTTAAAGAAATATTTGGTCATTAATCTCAGCAAATATATTTAGAGAAAAACGTTTACATCTTGTGGAGAAATTGAAAGACTATTTATGACAAAATCATCCCAATTCCCCAGGTTCACACTATGCAGAGATTGTGGGATGATTACAGGAACAGAACTGATATTGAAAGGATCATCCCAAGACCCTTAGACATTGTGAGTCTTAAGTTATGAGGTCAGATGTCATTTTCCTTATTATCACATTATTAGCAGTCTTTTTTTTTCTTTTTTTTTGTTGTTGTATAAATGCTATACATGAGAGGTTCACTGATTGAAACCCATTCATGCCTAACTTTTTTCGACAGTAAAGAAAGTGCTTACTCTTATTTATTTCGGCCAGAGTCATAAGTCAGTCCCAAGTGAAAATAAAATGAACATGAAATAAATCACTTTTATTTTTACTTGCATATGTAAAAACAAAAAAATTTTCACTGTATCATGTTAAATAAAAATGTATTCAGATGGAAAGAAGGCAAGAAATAAACACATTGAAATTATGTAAAATGCATTATGATTGGCCATACAAACCAGTAGATAATAGATATAATTTTTTTAATAATCCAAATTTATTCAAAGATATAAGTATGATACAATTTGACTGGATGCAGCTGACACTCACATGATAAGTCACCGGCTGTTTTTAGTATTTTTCAGGTTTTTTTGAGGATTTCAGTTCATTACAAATCTGTTCTTGCAGGATAGAGCTCGATCTCTCATGGAGCAATTTCTGGGATATCTGATCTGGACTGATGATTTTATAACTGATGAAGAAGCCAACATGTCTGTGATGGTAAAAATTTATTTTTTTTTAAATTTTCTTATGCAATGTGATGTGACTCTTGTCTTGAGGAAACGATATATAATCCTATTTGACATTCACAAAGGAAAACAGTATATTTGATTCAGAAAAATATGCAATATCAAGCATCTTGTAGATCTTCTTAAAAATAAAAGAAGGAAAGTTTGTGAATATTTTTAGAGAGAAAAACAAAAAGCATGATTGCTACAGATGACAAACAGGATTTACCACTTGAATGGGTTTTTTTTTTTTTTCATAGTATCAGCAACGAATCCATGAAATTCAATCTCTTCTCCTTTAGGACACACTTTATTGCTTTATGCATGATCGGTACTTGGTAGAAGATGTCATGTTTATGGCCACCCATGATTTCCTGTCATCAATCACTGAATTCAACCAGCTAGACAAGGTAAGGTTTTAAATGGCAGACAGCAATGTTAAATATATCAGTTTAGAATTTTGATTATCTTCTTTGCTTATTTTCCATGTTACTTCCCTTTTGGCCACAAAGGATCCAAAGCAAAATGGCTAGATTTGTAACGTTGACTAAGCTCCAGTTCTTTGTGAACTTCATTGGATGCCATTTAAGCACAGAATAGACGATACCATTCTTTGTCATGCTTTCACATGTAAAAAGGAGTCCTCTCCTCCATACCAATAAGACCTCATACAATTATATGACCCCATCCATATATTAAGATCATCTTATGCCCTCCAAATGAAAGAAACTTCCATAATATCAGCATTCTGTCATAAGGCTTTAAGTCACACTGCCCTGAGATTGTGTTACTTCTTAAGAATAAAATTGAGATCTTGCACCTCTTTCCCTCCTTTCAAAACAAATTGTTAAATGAACTTTTCTTTTCTTGTAATTAATATCCAGTTTTTTGTACTTTTTGTTTTTATCTTTATACGGAATATTATGTTTATCCTAACATGTACTATTGGACTGTATGATTGCCTGTTTCCTTCCACATATCTCTATAAAATGTCTTGCTGTATTATGTGTTAGTCCATTTTATACGTTACTAGCACAGGTGCACGGCCTTGCCTGTAATCATTATTACTTTGTGGGTTTAACGTCACTTTTCAACATTGTAGGTTATATCAGCGACGGTGCCATTTTCACATATTTATGTGCTGCCACACATGAGTCATAATAGTATAGCACAACTCGAATGACTCACCCCGTCACAGTATACTGACACCAGGCCAACCAGTCTTAGAACTGTTCTCATAATCTGAGCGCCAAGTGAGACAGTTACTAAATTGCCACTTTGAAGTCTTCTGTATGACCCGGCTGGTTTGATGCTCTAGTGGTAGAGCGTCCGCCTCGGAACCAGGAGGATGTGGGTTACTTGTATTCAAAATAAGGGAGAATCTTATAAATAAACAATAACTTTGTCTTGTTATTCTTGATGAATTGAATTACACCTTTCTTTCT
>JAOWAY010115637.1:0-10941 GCA_028565895.1 Goniobranchus geometricus
AGCACTACTTTTACCAAAAAATAAAAAAAATAAATTTGCAATATATGAATTTTAAAGATACTTTTGGTTTATGGGAATTTCCATTAATATCAATTGCATTGAATAGAATTCTGCAGCAATGATTATGTGTTGTTTTTAACATTTCATCATTTCATTGTTTTAACTTTCACTTGTTAACTAATCTGTTCAACGTTGATGTAACTTTTGTGTTGTGAGTTTTATTGCATGGCATTTTGCAAGTTAAATTTAAAAGAGGTTGCATTTGCCAAAATTGTATTTGATATGTTCATTGTTGTACTGTTGTTGATAACCTTATCTTTCATAAAGTCAACAAATTACAGCAAGTGATACTAATTCCTGTATGTTCTTAGAGGACCTAATTTAAAACAAGATGTGTGAATTATATCAAGATCCTACTTGTCACGGAAGGAACCTGAATTGTGAGGTATTCTCCCTTGAGTAAATTTAGATGCGTGTCAATTTCAATTTCATTGTTCTTTTTTTCCTCCTTGACAATAAAAATGAACACTTTTTAGGATTTGGAGATAAATACATGTGATTGGTAGAAATAGTTAAATTAGTTAACATTAAATATGTTCACTTTTTTCTGTGTCTTGGATGAATTAGATGGTCTTTACTTAAATGGGGTGTAAAGATCCAGAATTGATCCTAAACCTGCTGGACCTAAGCATAGCGAATCCTGAACAAAACCTTATACAAGAAAATGAAGAATAATCATTTAGTCCCAAAATGAATAAGTAAGCTTATTTTAATTGAGAATTTACACTGCATCTAATAATAATAACATTTGTAATTATAATAATGCTAGACATTTATAATCTGCCACATGCCTTTCCTGAATGGAGCTTTCTGGGTTGAGAAGAGTGTCAGGGCAAAGAACATACAAAAATCGAGTTCACTTTTTAATGGAATGTGGCTTGTAGAGATATGTCTTCATTGATTTTGTTTAGACATTTTAAAAGAGGATGTATCCTTGAAATGCATGTTTTCAAACGGAGGTTAGTGCAGCTCTTGTTGACAATGTGTCATCCTTCCTTATCTTCTGAAGAATGATTTCAGAGGCTCAATTCTTAAGTTTCTGCAGAAGTAAAAAAGAAAAAAAAAGAAAAGAATGTCAATAGTCAATCTTAGAAAAGATAAGAGACAAGAAGTTTCTCTCACACTTCTGTTGTTTTTTGTAGCTTTGAAGCACATGCAGATAACCTTCTCCAGTCCCGTTTTCAAAGGAATTTCTAAAATTATTGGCTTGAGAAATTATGTAAAAAGATTTTAGCCACTGTGAACACTTATGCTCTTTTATTCTATGTGCTATTGCTTAGTCTTTTGGCAAAACATGCATCCATTCCTTCATCTGTTAAGTTCGTTTGCGGTTGCATGCATTGCATAATAAGCTGTGCTGGATGGTTACTGTTAAGTTACTTGTATATTTTCAAAAGAAGTGCCATTTTGGAATACATAAAGGATGTTCTGAAATGTGTTTCTGTTAACTTATTTATTGAACGGCGGAAGAAATTATATAACACAGAAAAATGCATAAAATCTGTGTGATTCTGCCTATGCTATGCAGTAGATAAAAATCTCAGGTCATTCAGGATTTCATCATTTGTATGGACATAGTTTAATGATGGGTAATTCTTTCCTAGATTTATTTACCTTATCTGTAATTCAAGTTGCTGCCTTACAAGAAATGTGATCATACAATGGAGTTCACATAGATCTAGATAAAAGGCAAAATCTCAAACCATTCAGTTTGATTTTTCCCTAATATTTACTTTTACATATCATAGTCTAATTAGAATGAACTTTTCTCAGTCATCATGGATGACATGTTCTGAGGATAAGTAAGATCAGACATCCTTACACTGCTCTGAGATGGGTACCACCGGGCAAGAGGAAAAGGGGAAGATCATTGGGAACTTGGAGGACAGTTGAGGCCGAGATGGATGAGATGGGGAAAACTTGGAATAAAGTCAATTGGCCTGGCTCGCACAAGACAGAGAAGCATGGAAGACTCCTGTTGTTGCCTCATACTCCAATGGGAATGCCGGAGAATGATGATGAGTCATCATGGGCTCTCTGTCTAGGCACAAGCACCTAGATGGTCAATGGGTAGATGGATGGGTTTTGCATGCCTGCATGGCAGTTTTTTTTTCTGTGATTCTCCTTGAGTCCTCTTTACTTTTTTGGGAAGCGAAGCCTTGCTAGATCTAGATTTATGGGACTTTTAACCACCCTTCATTTTGAATGAAATGTTTGTTTTTCCGAAAATAGCTTGGATAAACCCTGCTTAAAATAAACTCGCTGATCTGGTCTGAAGGGTATATCCAGTAGACTCTTCTATATGGGAGAGTTATTTATGTCTTTGGTTATTGACTATTTGTAAGGATCATAAGATCCACGTCATTAGATATTGTCCAATGTAACGAGCTTGTTCAGGCCTAATGCGATAAAATGATGAAAATCTCTGTTCTTGTAGATCTACAACTATATCGACCTCTTTCTCATTGTCATAGTCCGCATATTACATATCAACTTTTTTCTTGCATCATTTTCACATTTTACTATGAGATTTTATGCAAGTGACACTATTGAAGAAATTTTACCAGGAGAGAATTTTCAGTCTCTGGAAACAACTTTGTCAGGACATCATTCCTAAGTTGTTTTTTTGTTGTTGTTGTTTTTTTTTTAATCTGACTTGGTATGTGTATAATAAATGAGAACAGGAAAGATTGATGTGAATATTTAAAAATCTTTATGAACTTCCTTAACTTTGACCCAAATTCCTCCCTTGTCATGGACACAGCGAGTTGTCCAAAGCTCCCACTCTATCCTTTTCTACTCCAGTGATTCTGCTTTTTCCCAATTTAGTCCTCCGTCTTTTAAATCTGTCTCTAGTTCGCTTATCACTGTGGTCTTTGGGCGTCACAAGATTAAAATTACAGTAAATTAAACAGTGCCTGGCATGAGCCACATAGTATTGGGAGACTTTATAAGGGTCTTTTTTTTTTGTATGATGCCAAAGATTTCAATAGCAATCGTCTAGTGAAAAATGAAGGGTAGTGTCAGCTTATTCTTAACATAAGCATTGTGAGATATCTCACGGTTCATTAACAGCAACTACATAAGATCTTAATGGAGAAGTATCTGCACTGATGACTCTGTTTAAAAGAAGTGTTACAGGAATGATTGAGTATTTGAATATATGTTGCTTTTTCCTTCCTCAGCCTTGCTCATCATTCATACTATACATTTATCCATATCATATCATACCAGCAAATTCACTTCCATAGGATTTTGAGTTGCCAAGAGCACAAGCAATATTACCTATATTTTATAACTGATTACTGGATATTAATTAAAACAAGTTTACAATAAAAACCTTTTCTTTTCCTTCAGGTGTCATGCCTGTAAGTCAAGACTGGTCTGAGGCAGCAAAGTATTGGTTTATTCAGAAGACCCAAGACAAGGACTTGTATGCCCTTATTTTGAAGGTGGATAATTTGGACAGCTCCATGGTGTCACTCACCAAAGGCAGCATCTCAGGCAAATGTGCTCACCTTCCGTCATTGCTGTATGCCCAGCTAGTCGACACTTCAGGGGAGGAAGATGTTGTTTTAGATCAACAGCTGCATGAAAAGGGATGGGCCAGAATGATTAACTTTTAAATAGTCAGTGAGGATGATAATCTTTTATCTTGTGTGGAAGTGTAAATATCGTGGGTTTATGTTTCAGTCTGTGGTGTTTGAGTTTCTACACTTAAATGTGTGCAGTTTTAAATGTGTGCACTTTTTATGAGAGAAGCGTTTGAAGATGTATGAAACATGACTGGAAAACAGATTTTGTGTCAAAAATTTATGCTTTCTTCTTTGAATTTTGAATCAGTCTGTACATTATCAGGAAGGCTGTTTTAGAAATAAAGAAATTTTAAAATAAGGAAATTGATTTGTCTTTTTTTGTTTTCAACTTTTTGTACATGATGATAGAATAAAACATTACTGACGGTTTGTGAATGATCTAAATCAGGCAAGCATATATTGTTTATTCTGTATGTCACTGTAATATAATGTTTTGCTTCAAAGTGTTTGATTTACATCTTGTACAAGAAAGCACTATACTTTCACTGTTATAAACAAATTCCTTCAAAGTGGCTTTTGAGACTACATTTCATTAGAAAAGTTTGTTGTTTCAAACCTTTTGTGTTGTACCTATAGGCACCCTTTCAATGCATCCACATATATTATGATGTGATCTACTTTCAGACTTCAATGTGTTCTTTCCCTTCCAGTCATGTCGTTAGGTGACAAAGTTGAATTTGCTTCTGCACCTTAGATGATACAAACAACAGGACCAGGAATCATTTTGAGGGTTGCTAACTTCTAAGAAGAGAAGGATAATCTGTAAACCTAAATGGGTGCTTTTATATTTAGTCTTCCTCTCTATCTAGACAGAGTCTTGGAACAGATGACAGGAAGTAGCAGTAGTAAGGAATTTTTTTCAAGCTGGATCAGCTCATAGGGCTGAAGCTTATCTCGGTTTCTATAGCTTGATTCAGACCGTGACAGACTATCCATCACTCTCCGCAAAGTACTTTTTCAGCCAAAGCTGTACCTATTTTCAACTGGGTCAGTAGTGAGAATAGAACCTGCTTTCACTCAGTCCGCAGTCCAATGCTGTGCCACTGTGCTAAAGTACCACGAATGACAGAAAACCAATGCCCAATTATCAACTCAAGATCATCTTTAATTTAAAATTTCATATATTTAAAATAGCAGTCAGTGTATCTGCTACTTACTTTCCTAATATCACCTAGACGAGAGGATATGAATAGGACTGCGGAAGAGGTCACTAGAATTCTTATGAGAGCATATGAAGATTGTCATGAGCACTCAAGATAAGCTTTTGGATTTTTATTATAAAATCTTCATGTTCACAGGCATTTAGATCTTAAGATGGCCCCGGCCGTTTTTAAAAGGAATCAACTTAGTTTGTACTTTGCACTTAAAAAAAAAACAAGTGTGTCTCCTTAACCTTAATAATGGTGTGATGGTCTTTCAGTAATAGAATAACATGGTAAATTAGTTCAGTTTGCCTGACATAGTTCCTGTCCCAATATGAACCCATCCTTTGTCGCCCATATCAAAAGTGCCCTTATCATGCTTTGAAAGTTATATTTCTATCTGATTGGCCTAGAAAAAGAAAGCCTTTATCATTTCATTCATTTAGAAAGTCACAAAACCACAGTCAGTTGGAGATATTTTTGTCTGAAAGACTGATACAGCCATCTGATCAAATGCCTTTGCACCAGATGAAAGATGGAGATTGTAGATTCTGAATTCTCTCCCCCACCCCCGTCTTATTTGCTTATGTGCATTATTGAAACTCTGCTAGCTTTTTTGATTCAAGATGATTCCTTTTTGATTCTTGGAACAAGCTGTCCATTGTTTCAAGAGGTCTACATTTAGCCAAAGCACAATCAAAAGGGCTATGATTCCAGTTTCTTATTTCTTTTCTCAAATTCGTGAGATCTTGAGCCACCCTGGAAACCCATTCTTTGGCTATTCTAGGTACTCCAACTAAAATCAATCTCCGTCCTTGAAAAGTTGCATGCGACACATGGCAGAAAATCAGACTGAATGGAAACACGTTACAAAGTAATATACAAAGCAGCCTTGGTGGAACAGTCGGATGATTATTCAACACAAGGGCCTTAAGTAAGGCATAATAGCCATAATTCTGCACTTTGAGCAAAAATATTAATTCCAGTTCAAGCACATAAGAAGTCAAAATGTCTTGAGATGACTTTCGTATAGGACCTGATTTAGGCATACCACGTTGAAATCTATCCCCATTTCTGTATTAGCCAGAACTGTAAGATTACCCGTGGAAATTAGCGGCTAGAACTTACTACAAGAGATTTTTTTAAAATTTCTGTCGTCTGTTAGTGGTGACTTTGTCACAGATTAAGCAATGAGCAAATGAATGGCAATGAAAAAAGGCCCAAGTTAGTACATATATAAAAATAAGAGTCTTCTAAAGGACAGAGGGTGTAGCAAAGACAGTCGCGTAAGGCATTGTTGATATAAAATTGAAGGAGAGAATGAGTAGATGAACAAAGAATTGAGAAGAGGACATTAAGGAATGGCCCAGATTAAATGTGTGTCAAGAAATAAATAGGACAAGAAGAAAACCAAACTGAGCAGGGATATTTGTAGTCATTTATTATTTATAAAATTGATGCCCCAATGCTTGACCAGAACGGCTGTGTGCTTTAGACAGAGACAATTAATAATGTAGGCCTTTAGGCTTTAGGGGTTGACAACTCAAGGTGTGGATGTCAGCTTAATTTGCAAGACTTTGCTGAGAGAGGTGTCTGTCTTGATATGGAAATTTGGAAGAAATGCCTAAGTCTTTTGTATCCATATATGAAAATACTCAAAATATGTACATGTACAGCGGTTTGATTTTCAGTTGATTGAAAACATCAGCCTAACAGTAAAACCAGAAAAAGAAGATGTGATTGTAATTTTTCTTTTCATCTTCAAAATTTATATCACGCTTTAAACCAAGACTGCTATTTAGGTGGATTTGGTCATGTAAATTGTTTGTAGAAAAATCAATGAAAAAATTTCCTATCATTTGAACTGTTTGTCTTGTGCTTGCAAGAGGGTTATGGTTTACAAACTATGCATGTATATGTTATGAAATTCTATGTATCTCCTTGATCTGATGTGCACAGCAGGGTTTTGTGAATTCTTGCCCCAAGTGCTTCTTGCAGTCTTTCAATCAAAGTTTTTGAATGTCCTTGCTCCAAGGGTTGTTCTCTTTGGCTACTTGTACTTTCTCATTTTTTAAACCTCAATATAGGAAGTGCATAGCTCCCAACATTTCTTGCGCGCAAAGTCATATTGAGACGCTGGAGAGGATGATTTCATTACCATAAATAGGCAATACATGTATTGATAAATACAATCAGCTTGGGATATTTCTTGAGATGATAAGCAAGTGTGAAAATAATCTGTAGCATTTTAAATGCTTGCTTTGTTCATTCCAAAGTTAGGTTACTCCAATTTACCGCAATAACGGGCAGATTTGAAAGTTCAGTGAAAGAGTTAACAGTTGATTGAGGTAAAAACATTTACATTATATCAACTAAAACTTTAGGAAAGGGAATGTTTTGTGTCAAAATCATGAATTTCTAAATCGAATATTTAAAATTGGGCAACAGCTTGAAAAACGGCCAATTTGTCAACTGGTGAAAATGCATTAAAGCAAGAAAAACGAAGTTTAAAAGAAACAACCAAACTGTAACCATGACCACAGAAAGCTAAAATAAAGATCAAACAATACATTTTTGTGCTTTTTTTTTGTTGTTGGTTTCTTTTTGCTTTTTTACTTTATTTTAGACATTTTGAAAGCAATTCTTTGGCTTGAAATCACCACAAAATTAGTAACATTTTTGCATATCTCAAGGATGATTCATTCCATTGTGGTCTGTACCCTAGCTTTGAGGTTTCTCACTTTTGTTTCTATAAAAATTGTCTTTGAGAAAATTCCTTCAGAAAAACTGACAGGGGTTTAAATCTGGGGAGTGGGGGGCTCATTCCACATCAGTTTGTCAGCTGATGACATGTTCCCCAAACACTGTCTGAAGCCTAGCCAGTCCTCAGTTGGATGGATGGGTGGTTGCACCATCCTGCATAAACTCAGTTAATAGTTGCGAAATTTGTTGTTCACAATTTCCCAATATTTGCTCACATACTCTGAAAATTTGGTAAGCATTTGAATATTCCACAGGAGTGTATTGAGTATTTATCAACCTGATTTTTGTGTATGGTCATTTGTGTGCTGTTTTTGAAATCAGCCTATATACATTACTTTTACTCTGTATCACGTGTATGATCATGAAAAATTTGTCTTTTTCTTTTTTGTTTCGTCAGAAAGATGGGGATATTATTCAGTGGTTATACCATATATATGAGCCTATATATGTGCTATGCATGACTTAGTAATGCTTTTGGGGTCACTTGCTATCTCAATCGACTGGTTGGTAGAGAATAGTGGATGGTTATTTGTATAGAAGCATGGCCTGATGGCCTATAGTAATTTGGGTTTTTTTTCCTTAAGAGATGATAATTGAGGAAATGAAATCAAAAGTTGCTAATGTTTCATAAGTTTGAGGAAAAAGTGATTTTCTATTGTTAAAACTTCGCTGTTTTCTGCACTTTTAATAATTGGCATGTCGTAAGATGATTAGATAAGAAGTTATTAGAAGTGTTCACAATGGATGGCATCTGTATTTTTTCATGTAAATTGGTTGTAACATTCATACATAGCAGGCCTTGATTTTCAATATATCACTTACCCTGTTTTGATTTACAAACAAATAAGCAGGATTTGGTTTTCAAATCAGTAAAATAGCTAAAAAAAAATGTTAACAGGTTTCACACCAAGCTCAGTATGCCATGACTTATTCAATTCTCACAGCAAGCCAGACAAGAGCTACAGTCCAAACTGCCTGAACTCTAATAACCTGACTCAAAATGACCAGTTACTTACTACATGTATAAAGGACAATCTTCATTCACTATGCTTTTTGACTCTGTCCCTGGCAACTTCCTATCTTTAACAAATATCTAAATCAATGCTTTTCAGTCGTCATTATGGACATATTCGACTGTAATTTCAGTTTCCAGCAGGACCAGCAGCCTGTTCCAGCACTGTAAACATCAAACAAAATGTTTGTCATCTGCATAACAACTTTAAGGCAGAAATGAAAATCAAAATGAACAGAGTGCTAGACTCTTGGTAATAGCAAACATTATCAGGTGATGGTGCCACTGATGAAAGAATTTATTTTAGGATATCCAATCTTTCTACCATTTAATCTGTCTTCCAATCTTGCCCACAATGATTTTCCATCAATTTTTCAATATCTCTGATCTTAAGGGGATTTAGTGGGATACCTCCTGATAATTTTTCTACAAGAACAGCATGCTTTCTTATGTTTAGTGGTCATGACAGCTTCATTTATTCTGTGTTTGTAGAAAATTTCCTCTGCAACTACACAATGCTTCTTGCTCCCAAGTTTTTGAGATGACAAAGCTTTTTTTTTGTTGAGTTTTGATTGGAAGAGGTTTCTTGAAAGCATCTGCAGCAATTTTTTAAGATCTCTCATCTCAACAGATTTCCAACTTTGATTACTTTTTCAACTGATAAATTCATGGTACTCTACAGGAGGCGGGTACTTAATATCACCTGATGGGGTGAGGAAAATGTTTGTAAATAGTCTTTACCAATTACTAAACAGTGTCAAGGTGCTGCTGTGCGTCAAACTCAAAACCTCCTGGTTACAACTCTTGACCCCACAGCCAAGTTAGCACGTGTAAACCTCTCCATTTACTCACCTTTTATTACTCTGTGTTGCTTATTGATTCCTCTTTCCATTTGGTGAACTTCTTTTATTCCTCTTTGCACTTGGTGAACTTCTTTTCATCTCCTGTAAACAAATATTATGTTCTTTCAATTTCTTGCCTCTTGTCTTACTTTTTAATGGCCAACGAAGCTGAAAAGAGCACCTAAACATGTGCAAATTGGTTTTCAAAGCTTTTTGACTCTGTTACAATGGAGTAATTAGGGTTCATAATCTTGTATGTTGCAATGCATTCCGGCTCTGTCAAGGACCCTAAATTCCTAAAGTGGAGATAAGCACTTCTCGGAGTTCCTCTATATGCACATGAATACATGTATTGTGAAAGCAGTATCAAATTTTTGACAGTATTATTATGTTTTTAATGCTTTATCCTGAATGTTATAATAAAAGCATTTTTTCATTTTTACATTGCAAAATTGAGAGTTTTCAAGCTTATGACCTAATGCATGTGAAGGATGTCTTTTTTACTTTTTCACTTGCTATTCATTTCCATGCTGATTTGAAGTCAAAAAAAGAAAAATGTGTATTTGATGTTTGAGTTTGAAAATTTGCATTGGTTTGTTTAGAATAATGATAATATGCAATGTGAGAAGAAATTTGTGTATTTGATATTCAAATTTGAAAATTTGCACTGATTTGTTGAGAACAATGATACAAAATCTAAAAAGAAAAGTTTGATGTTTGAATTTGGAAACTGGCAAAAACTCATATAAGATACTTTCACTGTCAGACCATGAAACAGCATTCAGAATTAAAAGGGAAACCAGCATCAATATTTGTTGAAGAGCTGAGTGATGAAATCCACATATTTTAGAAAGTACAAGCTGTCTTTTGAATGTTCATTGGTTCACATCATACTCCGGTACCCTTTTCTGAGTGTTTTGGTTTTGATGTGAAGCAGTGATACTTTTCAGTGCTTGATTATGCGCTTTTGATTACCTTTAAAAAAAAAAAAGAAATAGATCTAGATCTGTTTGAATTTAAAGTCCTACCTGTTGGTTGTTTTACATAGGTTTAAAGATGTCCATGTAGAATTATGATTTGGCCCAAAATGGGTATATGAAACACATTTAAACTAGAATTTGTGAGACTTGTGATTTTATTTTGGTTTAAACAAATGTTTGTTTGTTGGGGTTTTTTTTGGCTTAAAATAGACACGGAGCAGTGTGTGTGTGTGTGTGTGTGTAGGTAGATAAGTGCATGTCTTTTGAAATGAGTTTGCCTTTGTCGAGACCGTAATAGGGTCAAGACAACAGTTTGTCTATGTACAGGTAATAATTTATCAGCGTTTTTTATATTTGTTGTATATACGTAATTCAGTTTTCAAACTGGCACACCCTGGCCCCTTTCAATTTCAGATGTAAATCTTTCATCATGCAAATATACGTCTGTACCTCTAAATCTGACGGAATAGTTTTCAGAATGGATGGGGAGAGGGGAACTAAATCATAGAAATAAAAGACTGATCTTGAACCTATGTACAATAACAT
>JAOWAY010115748.1:0-10940 GCA_028565895.1 Goniobranchus geometricus
AGAGAGAGAGAGAGAGAGAGAGACAGAGACAGAGACAGAGACAGAGACAGAGACAGACAGACAGACAGACAGACAGAGAAATGAAAATATTTTTTTAACACTTTCCAATACACCCAACGTCTTCTGCGACCTTTTTCCATTCAGCAGTTACACGATTTCTGTTGCAATAGTGTCTTGTAAAGGGCATGTCTTTTTTCCTACAGTTGTAATCAACATTTTTTGGTCCATGGTCAATTTACATAGTCAAAATGATGCCAGACAGCTCACAATGGTACAAGTGTGTACTCAATGAAACAAGCGAGGTGCTGACAACACACGTAGATACTAGGCCTACTACACAGTGGTGAACCCGAGGCGAATGAAATTTAAGGACAGACCTTATTTGACGACCCTTCGCTTTTTTGGGGGGATTGGGGCGAAAAGGATGAAAGGTGAATCCATTGTGTTGCGCGCAATACATTTCTTCTTGATTAGAAAAGACATTCGCCAAGAAAAAAAAGGGATGGCAGGCGTATAACCCCCCAAAAGGTGGGGAAGGAGAATCTACTGTGTTTTCACGTTAAGATTGGGAAAGATATGTTGGTGATCTTCTGACCATTCAAATGGGACTACGTTGTGTAGAAGTTCTCGAAGGGGTTGTGCAGTTGCTGACAAATTTGGAATAATCTGTGAAAGTTAGTTGATCATTCCCATGAATTGTTGCAGTTCCTTTTTTGTTTTGGGAGTTTCGATGGCATGGGTGTCCTCGACTTGTTTTAGGGTCGAGCTTTACACCATTCGTGGTGAACACCAGGCCAAAGAAATTGATTTCTTGCTTTTTGATAAAGCATTTGGAGCTGTTGAGAATAAGACCGTTTCTTTGAGCTCTGTCGACGAGATGCAGGAGGTTGGAGTCATGTTCTTCATATGTTGCTGCATACACAACGTTGTCCTCATGTATGTTGACAGTTCCTGGACATTGTGCTACGATGTCATCCATTTTTTTGTTGGAAGATATCCTGAGATATGTTCAGACCGAAGGGTAGACGCTTGTAGCAGAATCTCCCCACGGGAGTTCTGAAAGTTGTTAACAGTTGGGAACTTTCAGCAATTTCCACACTCCAGTATCCATTGATGGCGTCTAGTTTTGAGAAGTACTGTGCGCCATGAAATTTGTGTGTGACTTCCTCAAGCGTTGCAGTTTTGTGAGGACAACGCCGTAGGTTTTGGTTTAAGTGTTTTGGGTCTAAGCATACTCTCACAGATCCGTTTGGTTTTAAAACGGTGGTAATGCTGCTGCACCAATCAGAATGCTCTGTTACTTTCCTTATAATGCCCATGGTTTCCATTTTTTCCAGTTCACTCTTGATTCTGTTTCTCATGTGGATGGAATATTTTCGCGGAGGATCAATTCTTGGTTGAGCATTTGCTTTAAGGAACAATTCAACTTTGCCTGGGGAGTTTTCCTATTTGGTCAAACTGATCAGGATAAAGTTGTTTGAGATCTTTGCAGCTGTTGATTGGGTGCAACGTTTTTGTTTGGGTTTGGACTGTGTTGATTGTCACAATGTTAAGTGAATTACCACAATGTTAAGTGAATTACACAATGGGAGTCCTGCAATTGCAGATCCATTCACGTCCACAATGTAAAATTCTGTTGGTGTCCATTTTGAATCCTGGTATCGGCAGTTTAGTGATACAGATCCTAGGCACTTGATGTCAGTTCCATTGTAGGCGGTAAGGTTTTGCTTTGTCCTGTATGTACTTGAATGGTTGCCCGTTATGATCTATGTTCTCAGGAAATATCTCTTTATAAATTCTGAGTGGTAAGGTGTTTCTACCTGCCCCAGTGTCTATCTTGAATTTTATTTTCTGTTTGGTTTTGAGTGGTAGCTCCTGTTTGTTGAAATTGAAATAAATAAGAACAAATGCTTCTTTGCTGTTATTTAAAGTGTTTATTTTAATAGAGTCATTGGACGTGCTATCGTCATCACTATGTGAAAGAGTGTCCTCTGGCTGAACTTTTAATTCGTGGACTTTCTTCCTGTATGGTGTTCTTTTGGATTGTTTTTGTTTTTTTAAACACATTTTCTCCCAATGTCCTGTTACGTTGCCAAAAATGACGACGTGATTGTCGAGCCGGACAGAGTTGCTTGTCTTTTTTGTGGTCAAGTCCACAGCACTTGCACACATTTTGTTTTTGTTGCCGGCTTTGTTGTATACGTTGACGTTGGGGGTGTGCTTTCTTATTGCGTTGCATTGCTTCCACGCTAATAGGTGTTTTGGGAACAGTTGAATCAGTTGTTGAGTTAAGATGTATCATATTTGTAATGGTAGCTTCAAAATTCCTTCCTTCCTGTAGGATTTGTTCTACTATCTCACCGCTACCACCATATAGTGTGTGCTCAACGTACACATTTAATAAATGAAACGGAGACATGTTATTAGATTCTAGATCATGTTGTTTATTATTGATCAGCCAGTCATTGTCCAGGCCTACTGGTTAGTTCCTGGAATCTGGAACTGGTTTCTGCTGGTTGGCAGTAAGTGGTTCGTAACATAAAAAAGTATACAGACGGTTAAGAGATACGTTAATGCTTCACCAGGCACCCTTCTTTACCCACACCATCCTTTCTGCACCCTCTTTTTCATTTTGATTCTATAATCTCTGTTGCTCGTTGGTATTAATACATATACCCTCTACTCCTCCTTTGCTTACAAACAGAATTTGTGTTATCAAGTTGTTTGTTGCAGTTTTTGCATATTTCTTCATACATGTTTATATAAAATATTTTTTTGGATACATCATGCATGGAAGAAGAAGATGTCTCTCTTGTCTCCAATCATGCAAACATTGGTGGGACTTTCGGGCTGTGTTTCGGATGACGAAATGAAAATGTTTTTAATTTTGAAATGCAAATAACTCTAGTAAAAAAAAATTCTTCAATTATACTAAAAGATTCTCGAGAACTTTTATGAGGACTCTGGTAGCCAAAGAAACCATGATCCTTTGATGAGGATTACATCTCTTGTAATCATACTAGGTCTAAAATATTTTCCCAATCCAGGGGGTTTTGTCGACATTAATATGGTGGTGGATGGATTAGCTGAAGGGAGGACAAACAATGCATCCTGAATCGTACTGCAGTTTGTACTCATGTACTCTAACTTCTACTTACTTTCACTGCTCTCATTTCCAATGCATTTTACCACATCTCTTTCTTCACATCCATCTGCTCTTTGAACTCCCTCAGAGAATGATTTGAAACAAGAGACTTCCTGGAAGTGATCTATCAGCTTACAAATCAAAATATTTCCCCCACTGCTATGGGATACAGCATTTGAGAGCATTCGTATAGTGCGAAATCTAATGAATGAGCCCAAAGTGCTGTACAAGCATAATGAGTTTGATAGCCTTACATAAAGCAATATGAGCTTTGATTAACACAAAAGAATTGTCTCACCCTGTTTAAAATTCACTTTAGTTTTGGTTTCTACTGCAGATAAAGAAGTTATATTCTGTGCATTTTGTACCTGTTTCAGTTGGAATTGGCTTGTATGGCAACTGACTGCACATCAACATATCCAATAAGTATGAACTTTTCTTTGTTGTTTTTAAAAAAATAAAATCCACTTCTGTTTATACAACCCATCTACATTCATTTCTTCCACACTTGTTCATGAGTTAGTTGATAAGAGTATTAAGACTGCCTAAAGTGTTAAAGATTCCATCCGTGGGAGATTTTTAAAAAGGTTAAGAGTCATCTGTCTTAATTTTTGTTAATGATTGAAAGTATAAGACAACAACTATATTTTCATTTATTACCATATGGAAAACATCTGCAATGACATTTTTATTTGATGTACTCAAAGACTGCAATAACATGGAGACAAGAGGGCTCAGTCGGTTAAAACAAGAATTTCTCAGCACACAGGCACCCCCACACAGAAAAAACGACGGTGATCCTTCGAACAGCATCCTCTGCACTTGCACGCCAACTTAGGCGGGGCCAATAAGCATAAGGAGGATACTTAATGGGCTAGGCCTAGCCCAGAGAGTTTATTGCGGTACCATGGAGGAAAGTAGCAATTATACAGAATGTAAAATGAGCTGCCAATATCCGTCTGACCTCATGGCCCAGTCGTGCAGCTGGTGGCACCCCACTCGGGCTCAGACCTCAGGTTTCCACTGTTACCTGTATTATTTTGAGTGTGTGTTATTTTTATTAGAATTAGACTCCAAAAGGGAGGGTGCATATTATCTTCAAGCTTTACACAGTCATAACTGTAATTTTCAGAGAAATCAATGAACTGAAAGGCATAAAAGTTGATGATATGAGCCTGACAAATCTGCGGTACACTGCCACCGCCTTGCTGATGGCTCACACACCATAAGCCGTTCAGTTAATGTTAGCAGACAGATAAGCAGAACAAAGCAAATCATAGGGACTATTGCTAAATGGAATAAAAGACCATGCATGGCTGTGTCCACACAAGATGAAGACCTACTATTTAATTTGATGAGTACAGGAGAAGTGATACAACAGGTGAAAAAGTTCAAATATCTTGGCATGATTATCAAAAATGACTGTAAAGACATGGAAATCAAACAAAGAATTGCAAAATCGAAATCTACATTCACAATTTATAACCTGTCCTTTCCGCTTCTAAATACAAAATGAAAAGAAAATTGGAAAAAGTACAGACATAGTATGCTACTTCCACCCTGTTTGTTGTGAATCCTGGACGTAAGACACAGATTGCTACAAATGCATAGAATCATTCTAACTGTGGATTTTCCATAGATTGTAAAAAATACATGTAGTCTGGGCAACCAAGATTAGTAACAAGACAATGCTTGAGAAAATTATCGCAAATTGAGATGTATAATTGATATCATTAGAAAAAGCTAAATGAGATTTTCTGCCATGTTTGAGAGAGAAAAGGATTAGAAAATTTTGTGATTAATGGATACACTGAAGAAAGCTTTGAGACGAAGTGCTTGTAGCGTCACCACCAACTCTGCAGCAGCTGACAACAGGCCAATGTGGCACTCACCACTTCTGATGATGATGGCTATTTGAACGGAATCCACAGAAGAAAGCATTTAGTCTTGAAGTTACTGGGTAACTCCATAGTTTGTATCTACTTCATTATGTCTTTCATTCCTGTGTTTAGAAATATAACATTGAAGTCTCTTTCTTAAAACTGAAATTATACTTAGCAGTGGTTCTGACACAATATGCTTTGAGATTCAAGATAATGCAATCATTAATCCTGCAGCTTGAGTTGTCTCAATTTGAGTCATTTACCTCATTGTATTTAACAAATTTTACATCTTGCCCTACTCTTCTCCACCACTCCCTTCTTTTGAAAACCTCTTTGATTTTAAAAAGTCTACTTCAATCATTCTTTGGGATGGACATTTGACTCCTGAATTTAACTCTGAATTGTTTAAGTAGCAAACAGATTTTGTCAGCATTAAACGAAAAGTTTTGAGTGCATACTTTTTATTTTATTTTCAAGTTGTGGTGTTATTCTCAAACATTCATAGTTGATATATGATTTAAATTCAAACAAGATCCTGTGAAGAAGTATCATATCTATAGCCAATGTTAAGTAAACTCTTCATTAATTTTTTCTCTATGCCATTTTTTTACAAATTATCAAAAGCATTCAGTTTCTCTTGTTTCGCCATTATTGTCTATAGGTGAACTTAGACGATGTCTTCCCTCGGACATTCATCAAAAATGGGAAGAATGCCTTTTAGAAAGTGATTTGAAGAAAGCCAATATAATGGACTTGACGAGGTAAGTCCTCATAACTTTCTTTTGCCCTGACTTTTGAAACAGTGTTTTGTCCTTTTTTGTTGTATGCATATATATGGTAATTGCCCTCAAAGGAACAGCAGCAGACTTGATGATCTGCAGCAGAGTATCTTATTATGTTAATTCCTCTTTTTCAGCATTCAGTTTGTCACTTCCTCTTACCGCTATGTTTTTGTCTGAAGAGAGGGCTCATATTGTACATCTGTGCCTTCATGATTGTGCAAATGTCAATTTGGACTTGTTTGTCAAAGATATAGAGAGATAATTGCCACATTTCAAGAGCTGAGTACCAGAATTCTTTACTTATGGCGTCAAGATTTTCCAATGTTACCTGTAATACAAAAATAAAGACTACTTTATTAAATCTTATGGGTCACTTTTAGTCATAATCTTAGTTCAATATGACTCACTTTACAGTATATGTTTATATATTTATGTTGTTACATCAGGCATGGTATCAATTCTGCAGGTCCATACTTATTAAACATGCTGATGTTATTTCAAGATAAAATCACAATTAAATATATTACATTAAAGACCCACCAATACTGAGGAGTTAAGTAAACATGGCTATTAAACAATTGAAGCAAGGAAAGTCTCCGGGAATTGATAACGTGCCAGCAGAGCTTATAAAAAGTGGAGGAGATGAAACAGCTGAACGACTGACCGAGCAGTGTCAAAAGATTTTTGACACTGAAAAATGGCCAAGAAAATGGACACAGTCACTGATGATACCCCTGCCAAAGAAAGGTAATCTTAAACAATGTAAAAATTATAGAACCATCAGCCTCATAAGCCGTTAGAATAAAATCATGCTGCAAGTAATTTTAAACAGACTCAAGGGCCAAGCAGAAGAAATACTGGCAGAAGAACTAGCTGGCTTCAGACCAAAACGCAGCGCAGTAGAACAAATTTTCAATCTGGGGATCTTGATAGAAAAACACCTCCAACACCAAAAGACCTCTATCACAATTTCATTGACTTTAAAAAGGCCTTACATCATTGAAGTGATCAAATCATTATACAAGAACACAAAAAGTGCAATATTTCTAAACAACCAAATGGGGAAGTTTTTCCGGACCACAGTTGGGGTCCGCCAGGGTTGCATTCTGTCACCGGTTCTCTTCAATCTCTCCCTTGCAAACATCATGAGAGAGACCCAGCAAAACCACCACTCTACCATCTCCATTGGGGGAAGACCACTCTGCAACGTAGACCTAATGGGCCGCAGTAAAAAAGAATTACAATTGCTCACAGATAAATTAACTAACAGAGCAAGTGCATACGGTATGGAGGTTAGCATGGAAAAATCAAAGATCATGGTCAACAAAACGAGTAACAGAAAGCACAAAAATAAGAATGAATGGAGAATTATTGGAAGAGGCAAACCATTTCAAATACCTTGGCACCATTCTAACAAAAGACGACACATCAAGGACAGAAGTGAGAGCCCAAATTGTTGCAGCAAAATCAGCAAAAGCCAGAATCAAGAGGATTATTAAGAGCAATAACATCAGCTTTTCCACTAAATACCATCTGCATAAATCCCTCGTGACTTCCATCCTCCTATATGGCTGCGAATCATTGACTCTTACAGCAGATCTAGAAAAAAGATTCCAAGCATTCTTGAACAAATGTCACAGAAAACTCCTTAAAATATCTGACAAAGAGCATAAAACCAATGCATATGTTGAGGCGGAGATCAGAAAATATATGGGCCCCCAGCAACCTCTGCTTGCCACCATAAAGAGGAAAAAGCTGATGTGGTTTGGGCATGTTAACAGACACGATACCCTGGCAAAAACCATCTTGCAAAGAACAGTAGAAGGCAGGAGAAAAAGAGGCCGCCAAGAGAAAGCCTGGGTCGACAACATCAAAGACTGGACCGCCCAATCCGTACAGGATCTGACATCAGCCACCCAAGATCGTGCTGGTTGGAGCAAGATCTCCACTATGTCTTCCCTCACGTCCCCCCCTATATTCTCAGGGACATGGGACTGAGGTATGGGGTATTGCATTTTATTTGACATCTGATAACATTCGAGAAGAAATTTGACAGTATGATTCCAACATACAACCCTGTCATTGTGTTCATATTTTAAAATGTCATTCTTAATTGAGTTTTCTGGGGTTTTTGTCATTTGACATACCTGAATTCTAATTCTATCCATATTTTTGTAACTCGTCAGATGCCCATATTGTCACTATGCAGCCATCCCCTCACCAAATTCCAAAGCATTTTTCTGCCGAAGACCAGATTGCCAAAAATTGACTTGCAAAACGTGTGGAGTTGACTGGGACGGGCATGAAGAGAAGACATGCAAGGAGATGGAACAAAGAGATGAAATGTCCCTTAGGAAGAAATTGTAAGTGCAGCTATGTTTAAATTTGTGCAACCTAAAAGCATTTTAAACAGATACTAAATCATGAAAATTAGTATTAAAAGTTAAACATTATTTGCATATTATTGGGTGGTATTTGAAAATGAATCATTTTGTATATTGATTGGTAATCAAGACATATAGCCAAGCATTTCCTGCAGTCATCAATAAGCGCTTCCAAGAAAATATGCTCCAGAGAGAGGCTTTTAGAAAAATTCCCCATGTTGTGCCCAAGACTACAGTGGAACCTCCAAAACGTCCGATTATTCAAATTTCTCATTTATCGAAGTATTTGCAATTTGAGCTTTTTTTTTTTCTCTTCCTTGGCTTTATTAAAGTTTGAACTCTTTATTCAAAGTCATAAAAAGTCGATTCTCATAATTCGAGGCTAACATTGCCACAAATGGTTATTAGCAAGAACTTTTTATTCCTCTCACCACCCCTGAAATGATGCTAGCCTCTGGCTGAAGAAAGGTGTTATACGTATGTCCAAGGAGAGTCAATAACAAAGCAAGATGGGGGAGGGGGTCAAATTATTTTGAGAGAGGGGAAAGGGGTGGTGCTGGTTCGATGGTCTAGTGGTAGAGCGTAAGCCTTGGAACTAGGTCACGTGTTCGAACGCCGGCCGGGTCATAACGAAGACTTTAAAAGTGGCAATTTAGTAACTGTCTTGCTTGGCGCTCAGCATTATGAGAACAGTTCTAAGACCGGTCAGCCGGTGTCAATATACTGCGACTGGGTGAGTCATTCAAGTTGTGCTTTACCTTATGGCTCATGTGTGGCAGCACATAAACATGTCAAAATAGCACCGTGGCTGATGTAACCTACCCTATTGAAAAGTGACATTAAACCCACAAAATAATCAAGGTGGTGCCTGATGCAGACCAAGAGCCGACCACATCATTTGCCATGCACTGTCATGACAATGATTGAGGAATCTAGGCCTATCAGTATCATAGACTTTAGACCTAGGAAAGAGGAGATGGAGGGATCAAAGAGCCGGACAAGATGTGTTGATGTGATGGCAGTGAGAAACAGAAATTCAGAATGTTTTGACAAGGTGAGAGATATGTCCAAAAGTTAGATAAAGAGTATATTGGCAAGAGAATGCTGAAGATAACATTAGAGGTAAGAGAAAAAGAGGAAGACCCAAAAGAAGGTGCATGGATGGAATTACGGAGGGCGTTAGGGATGTTGGTGTGAGAGAGAAAGATGTGTTGAACAGAGACAACTAGAGAAATATGGAAAATCCGCTACGGTAATCCCTATGGGATAAGATGAAAGAAAGAGAAGTGACATGAATGCGCCTTTAAGAGGAAATATTTATTGCAGTCAGGAAACTGTTTCTCCAAGTCCATGATTAAAGGATCGGTAAGAAAGTGCACCTGAATTGAGTTTTTTGTTTTTTTGCGTTTTTCGCTTTTGAACTGAAAGTGTTTCATTCATATATATAAAGTCTGTTCCCTACCCATGACTCTCACCTTGTCTCCTCCTGATTGCGTTATATTAATTGACTTGAAAATACTAGAATATTTTTGGAAAGAATGGTAGAAGAGGATATTAGGAAGTTATCTTTGAATACAATTTTCACCTTAATGGCAGTATTAATTACGAAGTTTTCTTTTCTTTTTTTTCTTTCTCTCTTCTTTTTTCGAGAGACGGAAACGCTCACTTTAGGCTTAGGGCTTCGGGAAAACTTTATCCATGTATGCCAGTTATTTGCTGAAGTAATGAGAAAAGGCAGGACTCTGCTTGCATGTCAATTTGTATGTTATTGTGGGATTTTTGTTTTATTTTGTTCCTTTTTCTTTCGGTTTTGGGTTGTTGTTTTTAAATTCAATTTATGTCTTGTTTGTTCGTTTGTTTGATTGTTTAACTGTTTTTGGTTTGTTTTATAATTCGGGATTTTGTTTTGTTGACTTTATTTCTTGTTTATTTTAAAGTTGTTATTGTTTTGTTATTTTTTGTTTTGCTTGGAGTTTTTTTGGCGGAGAGATATTGTTATTGTTTATATTTTTTTAATGTTTTGCTGGCATGCTTGCTTGTTTTGTTTTAGTTGTTGTTTTGCTTTTGTTTTTTCTACTTTAACCTAGCATATTTCCTTTCCTAGGTAAACCTCTTATTTTCCAACCGCTAGTACTTTCCAATATTTATCGTTGTGTAGCCATTTCTATCAGTATTTCATATCAATTTAAACTTGTGAGCCAAATCACTCCATTTCATGTGAGACGACAATACATCACACATCTCCCGCTCTTTAATACCATCAAATTTTGTATTCTTACGGCTTCAACCTCAGGTCCTGAAAATGCAATATGTTGATTGGTTCATCTAGAGTTCTTTTCCTGTAGTTAAGAAATCAGATCCTCAATGCAATTGATCGTTGGCGTGAGAAGGGACACGTTTCTTACTCGCAGCTTTTGGATACATTAAAACTTCATTATGCGGAATGAAATTATCCATGGCTATTTTAGTAATGACTTGATTTCATTAGATAGAACTAATTTTGTGGGGATTAAACGTTAGTGCAATAAGTGATTTCCGTGCTGAAGGACTACATTACAGTGTTTGACTAGCTCCAAATATCGCATTCTTATTCCTATTTTGTAGATAATCTTATCCAGACTATTGATAACTGAACACGCTCAGTTTGAAATGATACGTTGCTAGAATAATTTACATACGAACAGAGAGAGAGAGAGAGAGTGAGAGAGGCGACTGTTTTCTTTCGGGTACTAAGCAAGCGGCTGTT
>JAOWAY010115859.1:0-10939 GCA_028565895.1 Goniobranchus geometricus
TATTATTATTATTATTATTATCATTAGTAGTAGTAGTAGTAGTAGTAGTAGTAGTAGTAGTAGTAGTAGTAGTAGTAATAGTAGTCGTAGTAGTAGTGGCAGCAGCAGCCGCCGCAGCAGTAGTAGTAGCAGTAGTAGCAGTAGCAGCTGCAGTGTTAGTAGTATTGAAACAAAGTTGACATATCACATCTGAAAAACAAATATAAACAAATAAACATAAAAACTCATAAAACAAGAAAAGTAAAGCAAAATTTTTGTCTTGATCAAAGCCAATCCTTTTATTTTATTTCTGTCTTTGATAACTGTTCAGAGACAGGCAAAATGCTGCTTTCTTCTTTCTCATCAGGTGTTGTATTTTTCTCACAAGATGGATCTTTTTCATTAGATGTTGAATCTGTCAGTTTTGAAAGTTTATTTTCCCTCTTAAGCTGACATGCCTCCTGGTATGGTGGGTTGATAGGCGCTTGAGTAGGGGCAAAGTAGGTGTATTCATCATCCTTCGAAAGCTGCAACAAAATTTTTTTTAAAAAAATTTTAACAACTGACGGGCAGCAGGTGTGGAATATGAACACAAGTAAGAGGAAATGCACAAAATTGTGACAATGATGGTATTTCTGGCCAAAATTCTCTGCCACAGATATGCAATTCAAGAGAGTGGGTAAGAATTCAGTGAAGGTTCATGCCATAGAAAAAAATGCTTGCTTTGCCATTAGCTTTTATTATTTCTTTTTGATTGCCAAGCTGCTTTTTGACCATAATTTTTCCTTGCCAAAGCCGCTTGTTTTCTGTATTTTTTTTGCATTGGACAAGCTAAAAGCTACAATTCCACTTATACATAATTTATATCTGGTGGACCAAAAAAACCCCCACCAAACTTTAAAGCTGATATCTCCGTAAAAATCCTTTGACGAGTAATGAGAACAATTTAATCTGAATATGTGCACATTTCAAAAAGATTGGTTGATAAATAAATTTAAGATCTCGATTTCTCGATGGTTATGGTAAGGCAATCTACTCGCCTATTGCAATCCTGCCTTGCCTCTTAGTCTAGGGATCGTTTGTCTACCTGTAACAGACAGTCCAGTCCAGTTTCTGTCAGTCCGTGTGGCTTTCCTTCTGCCGATCTGCTGGTTAAGTAAGGGCTATAACCTATGTGTCTCTATATTTATTGTGTTGCTACTTCTTGTCCATAGGTGATTCCTTGCTCCTGTATACCTACCTAGTACCTAGTCAGCACCATGGGAGTCAATGGTCACTGCGGTGCTGTTGATGACTTTCCTCCATTCATCTCTATTCCTGCTCTTTTCAACCAACTCATGTAAGTTCATCTCTGTGGCGTTTGATAGGTTAGAGATGTAGGTCACAGATGGTCTTCCCCTCTTTCTTCTGCTTTCATTTTTGCCCTGGAACACTGTAACCATTAGGTCTGTTTTGCTGTGCCTAGTTATGTGTCCAACATAGCTCAGTTTTCTTTTATTAATTTCTTTTACAATATGCTATGTTGTGCTAAGTTCTTTAAGGACACATTCATTTGCTCTGTTCTCTGTCAAGCTGATTCTGGTCATTCGATGATACAGTCACATTTCCACCGCTTTAAATCTTTTCTCATCTTGCTGTTTCAGGGTCAATGCTTTGCATCCGTATATCATAACCGGCCATATGAAACTTTTCACGAGGGTTAATTTCAACTTTTTGGGAATGTTTTAGCCTTTCCAAATATTGATTAGACTTATCTTCTTTTTTGCCATACTTATTCTTGTGTTCACATCTTTCGTACATGACCCATCATTAGGTTTTACTGAGCCCAAAAACTTAAAATCTTCGACTCTTTTCAAGTTCAACATCATTTATCTTTATTCCAACATTTCGTTGTTCATCTCCCTTATGCGCTACTTAGGTCTTTTTGCATTTAGGTTGAGACCTACTTTACTGCCTGTTATATCCACTCTATAGAGAATTCTTTTCATGCTTGTAAGATTGTCAGATAGGAGACCAGTATCATCAGCATATCTTAAATTTGTTTCGTTTCTGCCTTCAATTTTAACTCCAATTTCCTCAATATCAGAATCTCTCATCACTTCCTCTGTGTACAGGTTGAAAAAATGGGGAGACAAAATACATCCCTGCCTGACACCTTTTTCGATATTGAAGTTTTCACTCCTGTATAGTGTCCGTAATAATCGATATCAGCCAACGATCATCTTAGCCAGGCAGGTTAAAAAATCCAATATTGAGCAATATAAACTGATTTTATTACCTGCAGATTGCTGCTTTAAATGATCAGTTGTGCAGCTGTCTTCTTGCATTACTAGTTCCTGTCTCAGTTTCTTCTTCCAGCTTAGTATAGGTTTCCTGATGTAATGTAACCTTATTTTGTCGAAGAGCATTAGAAATTTTATGTCTTAGAGATTTCCTTGTGAAAGATTCTTGAATAAGCCACACCTCTATCCACCCTTGTCCCTTTCAAAGAAATTCAATGACAGCTTTATGTGATGAGCTCAAAACATCATAAAAGTTACAATTATCACTGTTTAGTGTGTGCCTTTGTAAACTTTGGAGTGGACAATTCAGCCACTGTGGTATTCTAAACATTCAACAGAAACAATTGTTTTAAAATAAAACTTGAGGCTTTGCAAAGTGTCAGAGCTGAAACCTGACTCATCACCTGAGTAAGGGAAAAGTTTGATATTTCTTTTTCAGACACCTTCTTGTAAAAATATTCATAACTCACCAGATACTAAAGGTATTGATGTAGAAATTTTGAAGGTACACTGTTAATATTTTGTACATGGTGTACTGCAAGCATTCGAGCTGATGATTTGATAACACACTATAAGTCAGAGAACAATAGGAATAAGTTTCTAAATGTCTTCATGAGAAATGTGCTGTTCTTTTCCGTTCTCCTCTTCTCCATTACCTGTAGAGGATAGGTCATGTCAGAATCCAAGCCACTCAAGTCTCCACAAGCCAGGAATGGCACGATGATGCGGTTGACACCTTCTAGGCTGTTGAAATCAACATCTGGAAAAGAAAAACGGCACAGGAATTATTTTTCTTTGAAAGCTGAGCTGAACACTTCAAACAAGAAATTGCTGAAGTACAGAGCAATCCCTTATATCTCAAGATCAATGAGACCACCCCAATGGGACAATGGCCTACAGTACCAGACAGCTTGATAAATTGTGGTAGGGGGGGGGGAGCACCACCAATGTAAAGTAAAATGTAAAGACTGCATGCAATTTCATTGGCTTACGTCAGAGAGGTGATATCACTTTGTAAGGGGCTTTGGGGTCTAGTGGTAGACAGTTGCTTAACAGCCATGAGGTTGTGAGTTTGAATCGAAGTCGAGTCCTTGGAATAGGTTCTTTATTTACATGTTCACACCACACTCAGGTGAAAAATGAATACATGGCGGTAATAGTCTTGTCCCTTTCCTGGGTGAAAAAAAAAATTGTACCATCCCATAACAGGTGGCCTGTCTCATCCTTCATATTATGTGTTGCTGTCTCATCCTTCATATTATGTGTTGCTGTCTCATCCTTCATATTATGTGTTGCTGTCTCATCCTTCATGTTATGCGTTGCTGTCTCATCCTTCATATTATGCGCTGCTGTCTCATCCTTCATATTATGTGTTGCTATCTCATCCTTCATTTTACATGTTGCTGTCTCATCCTTCATATCATGTGATGCTGTCTCATCCTTCGTTTTACATATTGCTGTCTCATTCCTCATATTATGTGTTGCTATCTCATCCTTCATATTATTATATTATGTGTTGCTGTCTCATCCTTCATATTATGTGTTGCTGTCTCATCCCTCATATTATGTGTTGCTATCTCATCTTTCATGTTACATATTGCTGTCTCATCCTTCATATTATGTGTTGCTGTCTCATTCTTCATATTATGCTTTGCTGTCTCATCCTTCATTTTACATATTGCTGTCTCATCCTTCATATTATCTGTTGCTGTCTCATCCCTCATATTATGTGTTGCTGTCTCATCCTTCATTTCACATATTGCTGTCTCATCCTTCATTCCACATATTGCTGTCTCATCCTTCATGTTACATATTGCTGTCTCATCCCTCATATTTTTGTGTTGCTGTCTAATCCTTCATATTATGCGTTGCTGTCTCATCCTTCATATTATGTGTTGCTGTCTCATCCTTCATATTATGTGTTGATTATATTATGTGTTGCTATCTCATCCTTCATTTTAGATATTGCTGACTCATCCTTCATGCCATGTGTTGCTGACTCATCCTTCATGCTATGTGTTGCTGACTCATCCTTCATGTTATGTGTTGCTGACTCATCCTTCATGCCATGTGTTGCTGACCCATCCTTCATGCCATGTGTTGCTGACTCATCCTTCATGCCATGTGTTGCTGACTCATCCTTCAGGCTATGTGTTGCTATTATTTGGGGACCCCTTGCAAAGCACTTTGAGGACATGAAGTCGATATTGTGCTACATAAAAGTTCTACTTTTCACCATCACTAGAGGAAAGCCTACATTTTCCTTGGTGACTTTCACCAATATAATTGCTGGGTATCAAAAGGAATTATGGCAGATGATTATGGCAGAATTTTTCTTCTTCTTTGTTGTTGTTGTTTTCTGCAAATAATTGCATTTATAATGTAAACCATCATCTATGGGCTAAGTCATGTTAACACAAATTTATGGGGGTTTTCTTAACTGATGTCATGACAAAACAATCTTGACTTTCTAAAGATGTCAATATAATATTTCCAACAATCTGACCAATATATTGGTAGAGAATCAAATGGTTTTAAAATACGAGAACTGCTTATCTGCAATGAAGTACAGGAGATCTTGGTGGGCCAGGGTCAAGTTTATTGTCACATGGAAAGATGTAGACTGTCTCTAAGAAATAGTACAAGACCTAGCTTTCTTACACCACTAGCTCAACATATTGTGCCGCTAAGTCTCTCAACGCATACGTCAAAAATTGGGTCTTGACATTTCCAGCTTTCTTTAACACTTTAATAAGTTTTTTGCTCACTCTCCATCCCCCATTACCAAGAGCACATTTCCAGTTGAGGCAATGCCAAATAACCAGTATATTGAAACATTCATTAAAAAATTCATGTTTCTATCAAAGACTTCAAATCTTCATATCACATTGATGAATACTTACAGTTTACTAAAACTTCCTTTTAACACACACAAAAAACACTATTCGTGTTTAATCCTAAAAGTGATTACCTAGTAGGTATGAGGTTTTCTAGGTCTAGATCGGTTATAGATCTAAGCTAGATCTAGTATCTTCGCCATCATGTTCTTGGTAAGATTCAAAATTTGGATCTGAATCCTCCTTGATTGATGAATCAGAATCTGTATCAGATGAGAAATCTTCTGATATTAAATTTCACAAGAAATCAAAGCAAAGACGCTTTCATCAATACTTTGAGAGGCCATCCTTGACAACATAGGCAGTTAAAGAATAAATGTTTACATTCTAACTATTTCATGATCAAATAACTTCTAGCAGTTCAAGCAGTTTCTTCCTATCATCATAGGTTTCTACTTTCACTTTCAAGGGGCAAGGCAAGCCAGCATTGCATTAAGTAGCATTTGAACACATTGGAAGTACAGGCAGCACGCTGTATTGAGTAGTTTGGTAGAGTATTTAGTAGAATGGGTGTCCCTGGCCTCCTCAATAACTTTGTTTTAACGGCAAGTTGAAACAATGTCATATGAGTATTTTCATATCTTATGTCTGTAATCGTAAGACCCACAGCTGGATATGCCACAAACTACATAACTTTCAGATATCAACAGTCAACACTTAGTTATCCATGGCTAAAATGGCTATATCATTGAATCTCTCTCTCTTTCAGTACATCAATTCACTCAAAGTAGTCTGATAAGTTTCTTTGTCCTGTGCCATCCATCCGATTTCAGTTACTGATGTTCCCATCTGTTATGTCCCGTGACCATATTTTGTGTGGTCTTCAAATTCCTCTTTTTGCCTCCTCTGACAAGATGTTCTATGCTGTTGTGTCTCTTTTTACCATCAACCATACCTTCTCTGACAAGATCTATGTTGTTCTGTTTCGTTTTGGCATCGACCATACCTTTTCTGACAAGATCTATGCTATTCTGTCTCGTTTTGGCATCGACCATACCTTTTCTGACAAGATGTTTATGCTGTTGTGTCTCTTTTTGCCATCAACCTTACCTTCCCTGGCAAGACATTCTATGCTGTTGTGTCTCTTTTTGTCTCCAAAAAGAAAGTGGATAACAATCTCTGACAAATTAAGAGGTCTTCTGCCATTGTCACTTAAAGTTTAGGTTAAAAAAAAGGTAACACAAAAACATGGCTGGCCGGTCCAGTTCCACACTATTCAAAGTGGCTTTCTAACTCAATCATAATTTTTCCTTTTTAAAAAAGAGGAGTGATTTTTTTTAAAAATTTAGGTAAAGTCTCACACATTTGATTGAATCTAGACTAAGACAGATCAAGCTTTTGGTGTTTCTTGGTCTGTCACAGCAACGGGTGAAGATCCAAGATGCCTAATCTTGTCATTAAATTACTTTTACTGTTTCAAGGTCCATGGCATTCTCAAACTTCTTTTCTAAAGCACCTTGTCTTAAAGGCATCAATTTTGTTTTCATTCGTCTTCATTAAGGACTACAATTCCATTAGTAGATATATAGTGCTCTTGGGCAAATTGTATTGATAAAATGACAAAAATCGAAGCTAGCAAAGTTTACCGTAGTGATGATCCAACAGAGGGTTAGCCATATTGGGGACGTAACCGTTTGGAGGACTATAATTTTGACACACAACAAATGCCTCTGTGGAAGGTGAGGAAAAGATAACAAGATATTAATCAATGTCTTTAGAGAAAGATTTTCATTACTTTGGTACCATATCTAATCAAAAATCTCAAACAACATTCTGAAAAGAAAGATGTTCTTATAAGCAGTCTAGTGGTTGAACTCTGCGACCAGTTGTGGGATTATGAAAGGAAACTCTCTTTTCAAATTCTTCGGGGCTGGGATACATAGAAATTCAATCTTTATCGTTCACTCTCCGATTCTTCGTTTTCTATCAAGGCTGTCTACATGCAGGTATATTTCATTTAAACTTTACACATCTACGTACAGAGACACAAAACACACACACACAAACACATACACAAAGAAAACAACGATTGGCCTGTCGCTCAGCGGAGATAATTAATTTACTTCATCTTAAAAATTTGCAGGGCAGCCCAAGAAGATACCATGCAGTAATCAGCATGAGACCGCAGTAAAATTTAGCATTTCAACTTCAAATGTGTTTGAAAATAAAGAGACTTGGCTGCCAAAAATTCCATTCACTTTTCAATAAAAATGCCACGGTGCACTGCTCAGTGCATTCACTATTCACCAATGAAGAGTGAGGAGTGAACAGTTATATAGACAATGTGGAAATAATTGATATTGTCACTTTCTGCTCATTTAGTGAAGAATGAAATATGAAAACTGCAGAATGAACTTCCATTTATCTAGGCCCTATGGAATTGCTTCGACTTCTAAAATACAAATACCCCAAAAAACAGGTTAATGTCAAAAAAGCTTTCAGAAGACAGAGACCCAAGAAAGAAAAGGAGTTATAAAAATTTATAAGTTAATGAAAGAGGTAAAAAATTCTTATCCATCAAAACTGATTTGAATACTTAATACAAGTTGAATCATTGACAGGGAAATTTGATTAACACAGTCAACTACACTTAAAATGAAATCTCTTAATTTGATCTTTGCCTAAGTTGATTTTATTGGAACGAGGACCACTGTAAAAAAATAAGACTTCTATGCAAGAGTTGCTCTGAATGTGAAGATCAAAATTTTCTACCCCTGTCACTAAAGTTAAGATGAAAAATGAAATGGATGTCTTGATTTGGTTTCCTGCAGCGGTAGGCCCTACACGACTGTTGAGTAACAATTCATAGTAGATCTTACAAGCAAGACTAGGCCATTTGGTCACCGCAGGCGCCGGACAGTATGTAATAATGAGGGCACACATACACGATGCATGTAATACAGAGATTTTTCAAGACGCAAAAAGAATAATGATTTGCTAAGCATCCTCATCGACACGTATGCTGTTACCCCGTCATGGTAAGCCCTGGGTATAGATTTGCAATGAACATGTAGGCGAATAGAAAGCTGTTTAGGAAGTGACATCATCATTTCATCATTTGGCCTCTTGATTCCCTGGGCAACAAAGGGCTGCAACAACACCTCTCCATTGGACACTGTTTTGGGTGGGCCTCCTCAGCTCGGTCCAAGATATGCCTGCTGCCGCTGCCTCTGCGTCGACACACCTGTGCCAAGTTTGTTTTGGTCGGCCCACTTTCCATTTCCCTTGTGGATTCCATTCAAGGGCCTGCCTGGTGATGATGGAAGCAGGCTTGGGAAGAGTGTGCCCAATCCAGCCCCACTTCCATTTTTTTATATTGATTTTGAATGGGACTTGTTGAGTCCTGTCCCACAATTGTTTGTTGGGGATAACTTCCGGCCACCTGACCTTTAGGATGTTTCAGAGACATCGGTTAACAAATGTCTGCAGTTCACTGGTATTGATGTTTGTTACCCGCCAGGTTTCTGAGCCGCAAAGCAAGACTGACTTGATGTTGGTGTTAAAAATGCGGATCTCATTGTAGAGGTAGAGGGTCGTTGTTCTCCAATAGGAAGTAAGAGGGTAGGTCAATTTGCTGATTAATGAGAGGACCAGAGGCAACGGAGGAGGAAGGTTAGGGGTGAAAAAAAAAACAGAAGACAGGGATGGAAGATAATAGGTATTATTACAATTAGTCGGTACTACTGGCTAGGCCCAGATGGTAGGTGATGCTCGCCTGAATGGGATAAATACCACCCTCCGTTTCTCTCGATATTACAGCAATCACTTAAGATCCCGCTGCCTAAGACCCAGTTTTGCCTAAGATCTCGCTTTTCTTGGGAAACAGGATTTTTTCTTTATAAATTTCCCGCTTAAAATACCACCCCTATCACCTAAGATCACACTTTTTTTAGATAGTGGTGTGATCTATTACATGAGATGTCAAAGACAAGTTTTTTTCACGTTTGTTTTTGTCTTGGTCAAAACCATCAGCAGATTGTAGCTAGCACCTGAGCACAGGTAATTGTCACCTGGTCACCCAACCCGGTCTAAGTGTAACTGAAAGGCACCCCTCCTGTGTCTGGTTTAAACAAAGAAACCAATGGGCAGTCATCAACTGTGCATGGGAATCGATCAATGGGTTATTGTTCTGTAGTGTTGGAGTGCGACGATGTCAACATGTAGACACGAAATTGGAATGTGCTCACTTCATTTTCATAATATATTGGAGAAAAATTTTAATTCCAATATTAGATAATTGACCACTTGAAAAGGAGTGGATAAATGACAATGACGGTTTTAGATTTACATTACCTATAAACATGGAGTTTATTCAAACAGGCAAAGCAAAGACATGTCTTGTGATTGACAGGGTGAAAACACATTGTCTTCTTTAAGTTCAATTATGACCATGTCTCCATAAGGGTAAGGAGGTATCTTGTTGCTGATTGGATATGATTCTGAATGACTTTGAGAGCCATATGAGTTATCTCCTTCGATGTCCACCTAGAAAACAACTCAAAGACAGCTTAATAGCTGATGGACAAGGCTCACCTATGCTTGAATTTCTGCTACTTCTTGGTTTGAAGACGGTCACTTTGGGGAAGAATATCTTCAACTGTGAATACAATAGTGTGACGTCTTTGCCTCTGAAAATCTGGTTGAGAGTGGGAAGGGAGGAGAGACGTGGGGGAAAGAAAATGGAGAATTTGTTTAAATGTAAGAGTACATATATGCCTTTATCAGTATGATATTTGCAGTATAACATTTGCCTTCAAGAATGAAGATTCTGACAAAAAAATACCGAATCAAAAAAATAAAAAGACCCCTTTATAAGACATCTGATAACTCCATTTCAATAATTGGAACACCACAAGGCCATAGTCTTAGTCCAGTTCTCATCACAGTTTATCTAAAGCATGCATTGAGAAGCCTGAGACAACCCCTAAGAAGCAGCATTCTTTTGTATCCAACACTTGAATAATGTCAACCTTCATGTGAACGCAAGTAAAAAAAAAATTGCAACAATTACGAAAAACGATGACCACTAGAGGAAGATAAAGAAACTTGGATCTTCCTTGGAAAAAATGTAGATATATCTGCCGTTTTCACAAACAAGGGCGTAATATATTAAGCTCATAACTCGGTCAAAAATTTTTTTTAATCACTTTTTTGACTAAATGCGTACTCTGGAATCCAATGCACGTTGTGAGGTAGCAGAAATTGACCAAAACTCAAAACTGGGCTCTTGAGATCGAATCAAAGAATAGTAAAAGGGCACATCCACGAAGTCGAAGTTGTTTTCACGAAGAAGGGCGTATGCGGTGACCACAGGGTTTTTCTTTACCAGGCGACTGGCCCGGGTCCTTCATTGAAGGCTAGGCAACTAAAAGATTAATTTAAAATGACTTGCCATGATAAGAACTTCTGATTGCTTACAGTTTACAGGGATAAGATATGGTACCTATGGACGGGGTCTTTGTCACAGTCCACTGATCGCTTGAAAGGGATTCAAGTAAGAGAATGAGTCATTCTTAGCAATGACTGCATTCACAGATTTGTTTGTGTGCGAAGTCTATTGCAGCCACGAGCAACTTTTTTGTTTCGAACTTTTGTGTAATCAAAGGGATCCCAGGTGCGAACACAATTTATGACCTAAACTGTAAAAAGAGTATCATTATTGTTGTTATAAACATTATTATTACTATTACTATTATTATTATTATTATCATTATTATTATTATTATTATTATTATTATTATTATTATTATTGTCATTGTTAACAAGCAAATTCCATGAGCA
>JAOWAY010115970.1:0-10937 GCA_028565895.1 Goniobranchus geometricus
GAAGGCTGAAACAAGTGATTGAATAGAATGGTGGCTTGGTTGAGCAGTTAAAAACTCACATACTCTTCAATGCCAATTTCATGAATTAACCCCGGTATGGATTTGACCATGGATATGGCAGAGAATTATGAATTTGTTTTTCATGATTCAATTTTTAAAAGTTTTCTTTTCTGAGATGAAATTATGTCTTTTATTCTACATTCTCTGGAAAAATAATATTTCTTTTTGTAATTTCAAAGTGATAATGCATCAAAGATGGGACCGTTTTTTGTTTTACATTTAAATCATCCGACGTTTTGTTTGAATCTGTATCAAGCAGAACTTTGCCCCCTTGAATAATAGAAAATGGCACTTAATCTCGTGAGCTAGCGTAGTCTTACATATTATGATAGAATATAAGTTTCAAGCTTAGATGGCTTTCGATCTAGATTGATTTTTAGAATACGATGCTAGATCTCAATTAGATTTAGAGAGAAGTCTGAACGTTTTCTCATTGATACTAAACTAGTAGGCCTATAGTATACGATGGATATGGCAGAGAATAATAAATTTGATTTTCATGATTCAATTTTTAAAAGTTTTCTTTTCTAGGATAAATTATGCTTTTTATTCCATATTCTCTGGAAAAATATCTAACCAGTTCAATGGGCTAGTGGTAAAGCGTCCGTCATGGAACTGGGAGGTCGGAAGTTCAATCCCTGGCTGAGTCATACCAAAGACTTAAAAAGTAGCTGTAAAGTAATTGTCTCGCTTGACGCTCAGCATTATGAGAACAGTACTAAGACTGGTCGGCCCGATGTCCGTATACTGTGACTGGGTGAGTCATTCGAGTTGTGCTATACCTTATGGCTCATGTGTGGCAGCACATAAACATGTCTAAATAGCACCGTCACTGATATAACCTACGATGTTGAAAAGTGACGTGAAACCCACAAAAAAAAAAAAAGAAAAAAAAAAGTAACTTTGCCCCCATAGTACAATCAGCCCAAAGCGCTGAACGTTAACATTTAAGAAAAATCACAGACATAATCAATAGGCTTAAATTAATAAGTTATATATACAGAAATAGATATAGATAGACAAACAAACTGATCGATAGATACACAGACAAACAGATGGCGAGTGAGAGAGATAGAGAGAGACAGACATAGACAGACAGAGAGATATATGGGGGGGACAGGGCAGAGAGACATACAGACTGACAGACGGAGTACTTTTTCACTTAAGAATGTCAAAAATATGTTTTCCTCCATTATGACATCATCATTATCCAAGTGATCATATCCCCTGGCCATCTCCAAAAGACCAAGCATTGTCTCTGTCTGAAGGCCTCATCAACATGTTTGGCCTGAGAGTACGACCTGATTTCTTGTTTGTATTTGTGTTACTTCATGTTGGAATGGCTTTTCCCTCTATTTCCTTTGAAACAAACATGGGCCCCACTCCCCCCACAACCAAAAGAGGTGAGGCGAGATCGGGGGGGGGGGGGATTCCAAGCTTCTAATCATGTTAATGACATTCAGGCAGCTAGTCAGTAGATTACCTGCTGTCCCTGACACCTCATTCCGTAGGCTTGGTGAGCATCGTGTCAGTCCATCAGCCGATGAAGTGTACATACCGTTGTATAGATTCGGATCTGGTTATTGCCTCTGCTCGGGGCAGTACTGGTACTTGTCATGAAAAAAAAAAGGCGGGGGGGTGTTTCACAATGCTTTGGACACCCTTTGTGCATTTTTTTATCTTAATGTGACCCCTGGTCTAGTGTCCTTGCTTACCTTATCAAGCATTCTAGCACAGTGTACCTCTACGGAGTCACGTCAAATAGTTTGACTGTTATAATTGTAATCCAATCAAGGAGATCCGTTTTGGACCGTAACTATTACCACTTGCCTCAAGGCTTGTTCTGTCCGTCCAAATTATTTTCCTGTCATCACGTACTCCTGGTAATATTTTGGGTGCCTTGAAGAGATGAGGGGCTTTAGCAAGAGGCCTATCTGTTTTACACAACTGTTTCCTGAAATGCTGAGAAGGTGCACGTAGTACCAGGAAAATTGGAATGAAAGGGTTACCTCGAGTCAATCTTGTTCTTGGTCTAAGATCACAGCTTGCTCTTGGAAGTGTAGGCCTACATGATCAGATCTTGCTTTCTGTAGGAGCCTTTGTTGTGCAGGAATAAGAACCAAGGAATATACAGCTTGCGATTCTTCCCTTGAAGGTATCAACACACGCACACACTCAACCTAGATTCAGATCTAGATCAACTATGAAATTTGCAATTAAATCTAATTGAGAAATGCCCAAAAATGTTTTGCATGTTTCTTTGGCTGCTGTTTAAAATGGAATGATTCAGAATTGTTCAGGTTCTCGATCTAAATCTTGATGGAAATCGTACAGTTCTATCATAGTGGGAATTCGGCAATGCTCGGGCTCGCTCTGGTCCGAAGAATGCTATGCAGATTTTGATACCCCATCTTCCCTCTTCATAGTGTCTTACTCTTCCCTTTCATTCTAATAATAGATTAGGAATAACAGTTGCGAATATTAATGGCCCCCATCTGAATTGTTATTGTTAGGATTAGGGTTGGTTAGTGTAAGGGTTAGAGTTCGGATTAAGGTTTTGTTAGTGTCAGGATTAGGGTTGGTTGGTGTAAGGGTTAGAGTTCGGATTAAAGTTTGTTAGTGTCAGGATTAGGGTTGGTTGGTGTAAGGGTAAGAGTTCGGATTAAGGTTTGTTAGGGTTAGGATTAGGGTCTGTTAGTGTAAGGGCTAGGGTTAGGGTTTTTAGGATCAGGATTAGCATGCGTTGACTGTTCTTTCAGAAGGTCAGATACCACGTCCGAAATCCTTCCAAACCAATAGACTCATAGTATGAGGGGAGGGAAAGTGGGGGTTTTCAAAATAAACTGGATGCACCATCATGGCGCCAAGTTCACTCACCTTGAAGGAATCAACAGAAAAGGCTTTGGTATATGTATTTCTATTTTTGCTTAAAATATCACATTTTGTTTTCTTTATAGAGTACATGTTCTGGTCAATTTAGATTTGTATAGATGCAAACCTAGCCAAATGTCAGTAAAGGCCCCTTCTATCAATAGAATAAAAAGGGATTCCCTCCACCATCCACATCACTACCCCTTTCAGTTTTGCAGCTTTGCATTTATTGTATAACTGACGCTGAAACTACCAGACAAACTCTCTTTCCTTTCCAGTATTTATTATCCCTTTCCATTCTTTTGAAATGATTTATCAAATACCTTACTTGAAGCTGTAGAGGAAAGTAGATTGTTAGCATTATACAGCATGTTTCAATACTCATGATCATGCTTTATTTATAAATCTGTATTCATTTATTTATGTTATTTAGATCTACACACTCAAAAAAGGGCCAGACTTTGATGTCTGATACATTTATAATTGATGAATTAGGAACTTTGATCATTTGAGTTTGAGCGTAGACACATTGGTTTTACACTAAACTTTGGTCAACATTCTGTAAGGAAAAGGTCTTCTGTCATCAGGTCAACCTGATTGTCAAAAGGAAGTCCTGAAGCAGTCATTCTATGTGGATTAATTCCCTTTTCTTCATTCTCTGGGGTCACTCATAAGGACTTTTTTGAAATGTCAATGAAAATGATTACATAATCCAGTGCTGGTCTCTTCAGACAATCCATCTTACCTTTTGTTAATTTGTATTCATATATTTATCTCATATAGATCTACACAAAAAGGGGCCTGACTTGGATGTCTGCTACATTTATAATTGATGAATAAGGAACTGTAATGATTTCAGTTAACATGTGAACAAGAAAGGCTCACGCTTTTAACTCTGTAGTGATGGACTGATTTTGGCATTTTAGAAAGAATTCATATTACTCAGACCATTCTGTTAAGTTCTGAAAAATACTACTGGATTGTAGGTCATGTCAATTTCTATAGGTCTTTGCTTCTTCTTTTTACTCTAATGTCTTTGCCAGTCTTTTTGTTCCCCATTGAAGGGATGGCCATTTATTATCCTAAGAGAATATTTGATGACATGGCTGATCTGCTCAAGTATCTGTAAGAAGTGCCTCACAGTTGAGAAATATAGACTGAAGAAATTATTCTCTTGCAGAAAAAGTTAATTGCATACATGGGAAGCCTGGAGTTCACTTTTGAAGCGCTGTTTATGCTCCCTTTTTGCCCTCAGCTTACAGGCATCTCTTCCATGGCCTATGCCAATTGATTTTTTTTTTTGACAGCAGCTACAGCAGCTGGACCATCATTGAACCCAGCAGCGACCTTTTCAAGGAAGGGAATGCCTCTTTGCTGCATGGGACAACACACTTTGATGGAAATGTTAATTAAGATTTTATGAAGCCTTCAGTACTCCCTCCCCCCAATGCCCTAAAAAACAGCAAATTGTCTCCACCTTTGATGCTAATGGAGGCAGAGTAAGAGCAGAAAAAACCACACACCCTAGCCTAATGGCAGTATGAAAGGTGTGTTCAGGTGCGTTTTGAGAGACAAAGTTGTGGTTTTCTCCACAATTGATATACAAATCAAGGGGCTAGCCATATACAAAAATTTTGCAAAAAGTGAAATATGCACTCAAATTTACCTAGTTCTTCAAGAAAAATGACAGGTCTTGATGAACACATAACAATCGAGAAATTGATCTTTTGGTCAAAAATTGACTTTCCAGCCCCACCATGTCTAAGCTGAAAAGAGCTAATGAAACCAAGTGCAATAGTCATCATGTTCTTATTTTCAGGAGGAGATATTCAAATTAGGTTCCAGGGCACATGTATAAGATTTTTTTTTTTTAATTTAGAAGCCTTGCCATATTTTTTCTTGTAGATCACCTCCTTATATATGTATACCTGTACGTATGTGTATGTTCGTATTTGTGGCATACTAGATGTAACAATCTTTATCTCCTTCTCTATCTACTAAAACATCTATCTATCATACATGTCTGTCTGTGTGTTCAGCTATCAACTTGATTTGATAGAACATTCTTTAATTAGTAAATGGCCTTTTAGCATAAAGCATACACAAAAATGTCAGGTTCAATAGGCATAATATTATTGTAATTAGCCATTAGCTTATTTTGAGAGAGCTCTTGAAAAAGTAATTGGTATCTTGAAAACCAATAGTAAATAAATAGTTCCTATACCAGGTAAGGCGAAAAAAAAAAAAAGTTCCAGAATTTGAAAGATCACATCTCCTTTTTGGTATTAGCTAGATCTATGAAAGTTTTATGATAAAACATTTGATTAACATTTTCCAGATCTTTAAGCCTTCCTAAGATAAAAATACATATGCTTCTCTCAAAGTTTGTTGTTTGTGTAGGAAATTATGATTAAAATTGCTTTCACTTCAGTTCATTCATAGTATGATAACGATAATTGTCATACAGTCGTCATTTCAACGCTAAATGTTCCAGTTTCTACCATCCAACTTTTTACTGAATACCAATTTTATTTTTCTACGAATATCTGTCTGACCTCACTCTCCAGTTTGTTACCTCCATGCTTTTTGGGATGGGTCAAGGCATACTTGATCAATCATAAATTGAAGTGTTTTAAAAAAGCAAAAACATCTAAAAAACACCAAACAAAAACAAATAAGAAAAAAGACAATGAAAATCTTTTCTTATGGGAGAAAGGCAATAAGTTATTTCTCCTTATGATGGAACGAGACTGGCAAGGACCCAAAGTTTGGATTGCTGAGATGATCCAAAGAATGGGTCTAAATCATACTGGTGACTGTGTATGAAGAAGGTTGTGCTATTATCTGATGGCTGTTGGGTTCATTTGATTACGAATTTAATCACAACAGTTGTCTTTAAAAAGTGATTTGCAAGCTTGTCTTTCCTTTTCTTGCAGATGACTGAAATAATCATCCACTCAGACTGCCTGCAAGGGGTGACATCAGCACTTGGGAATGTGTGTACGAGTATGGCTATCTGATACATATTTTCACCTGCAACATTATAAAAAATTGCAGTTTGTCAGTGGTCATGCGGGAGGTTTTACTGTAGATGATCCAGGAAGCGAGGACAAGCTTGTGAATAGCATGCCTGTCATTAGGCCCTAATTTGGGACCAGATACACTTTAAAGTTATGATGTTCTTGTAATTGAATTGAGATAAAATGAGTTTAAGCACTGAAGATCAAAATATGTGATGAATGCACTGGTCATGCGCTTTCCCAAAGAAAAGGTAGAAAATAGTGTTTGTCTTTCCAATCTTTTATTTTGCACTTTTCCTTAATCATCTTATTGGTAATGTATATAGGAGGACTTTTCATCTGTTGCATGTTGCCTTTGAGCTATGTACTTAATGTGTATAGTTATGTTGCAAACTTAAGAACAATGAATCATGAATGTTTTTTTTATGAATAAAGCAATGTTGTAATCTCAGATGTATACAGATATTCTTATTATTTATATTTTAGAATATTTTACATTGGATATAACCTGTAAAAAGTAAGGGTTGAATGGACTTAATCTTTTGCCTTTGTGTCCAGGCTGATATACTTATCAAAACAGTTGAGATTGAAAAGAGGGTTTGAACATTTTCCCTTGTAACTCATTACAGCTGGATGGAAAACTGTTTTATTTTCATTTAAACGCTTTTGGTCAGACATATCAATCTTTATTAGTTGATAGAAATTGATTGTAAAAGCATCCTACTTCTTGACTGCATTGTATATATTCCCTAACCACCCCTCATAATGATTTTTAAAGTATATTGTTAAAGTTTTGTTTTGAATCTATTACCCAGTCTCTCACAGAAAATATTAAAGTTGAAATTGAAATATTCTACCTAAACATTGCTTGTGAATCAAATCAAATGTCCATTCCAGAAAAAAACGAGAATAAACAGGGAGGGCTTTTATATTTTCTTAACATCTTTTACCCTTTTATTGCCATTTTACTATCAACACAATGATGCTTCTGTTTCCGGAATTGGAATAAGCAGTGAGGTGTGTTAAGAGGTATTGTACTCAATAACTTTGTTAGGGTTTTATGTGGACAGAGGGAAAAAGCTAAGACCATACATATCAATTATGCATACAACATTCTAAAGGAGCCTGAAGGCCTGAGTCCACCAGAATACTTATCATACTGGTGATAGTGTCATTGCAGGTGCCAGCTAGACAAGGAACGGATGAGGAAGGCAAATGGAGTACCTCTTTGCATTGCATTATTGCTTTTTGAAATGCCGTTTTTTACTTGAATACTTTTCATCTCTGACCATGTATAAATAATTGCCAATTTCTTTCTCAGCAGTTGAATATATAAAAGATTAAACCAAAAATGAAGTTTTCAAAACCACAATACTGAAAAGTAAGAAATTTAATGATGAACGTTTTCATAAACAGGAAAAAGAGTATCTGAAGGCAATACGTCGTTACTTTTCCATTTTTTATAGACATATCTATTTCACTGAGACCTCCACAAATGTTTTTGCGTGTACTTTACAGACATCAAACTAATTGCCATCAACAATTGCTTTAGGTATATCTATCTTTAGTCGAAGGCCAGTTTCGTCAAATATTATAGAGAATTTTTTTTTTTTACCTTGAATATAAATTATTTAATATGTGTATTATACTCTTGATACTTGTTTGATCACTTTCTGAAGAAAAAGTGCATACATGCCTTAACATCTTATTTTTTGTGATAATATGGTATTGCAATTGAATCTGAATCAGTGGCCTTAACAGAGATTTCTAACAAGTTTACATCTTTGGTTCCATGTATGCTGAGCCTATGAGGAAGGAATCAGATGTATTGTTAATAATGTGTTGTTGTGCTCGTTGATTTTGTGATCATAGTCTAGAAAAACTCTATTTGCATACAAGAGACCTTTATGTGCTTGGCTGGTGGTCACTGATGTTGAAAGTGTTTTAATTATATGAGATCTTTTCATCAATACTTTTTTTTTGTTGCTCAAATCTCGAAAATGTCCAAAGCATATTATATCAAGGTGAAAAAAAAATCTATGTGATATTTAACTTTCTTCACATGGCCATGATGATACTGATACCCATATTTGCTGTCCATGATATCTTTTTTATTTTTCATTTTTTGATACATGCAGAAGAGAGTGGTCTGCTCTTTCTGTATTAACATTGCCAGTACTACTTTTGTCTTACTGTCTCTCCTGCATTGTTTCATCATTCTTTCTCAGCACTTGCCAATTTAATACTACTTATGGGGCAGGCAAAGTGGGTTTTCTTTTATTGCCTTTTGGTATCACCTGTCTTTGTCCATTTTTTTCCAGCAACCTCAACCCTATTAAAGGTGGGAAGAGCTAACTTTGGTCCACACTAACAATTCACATACTGCATCTTTTACCAAAATGTCTGACACAGTGTTGAGCTGAAGGTAACATCTTTTGTAGCAAATAATGGATCCTACGAAACAATAACTAAAAGCCATACAATTTATGACACTTGTCCAAGAGAAATCTCAAAGTAGATGGTGTTGTGCAATTGCCAGATTGCACATGTATTGTCACCCTCAAAGTGCCTCAGTGATCTTTATTCACTTGATAAAGCCAGAGAGTACAACATGCGGCTGGTTCCTGTTGACATGAGATCTACATGTCAGATGGAGAAAACTATCATTCAAATACTTAAGTTGGACAGGAACAAAACTTTGTTATTGCATCTTTGCCCAAATCACTAAAAACAGCTCACCTCCCAGACTGACTTTCATAAGAATACTTACTCCACTGAGCACCACCTAAGGACTGAGAATGTGAAAGACAACAAAATCAGGGCCTTTGGTAGATCAGACTCTTGGGCAAAGTCTGTGATAATATATGGTGAGGATATTGACGCTCTTGTAGAGTGTTTGGGGTGGGAGTGCATTTTTCAGATTAAACTTGCCATCAGCCATGATTAGTCACACAGCCAATTAGGTTAGTAAGAAAGGAGGAAAAAGAAAACTTGCCAATCAATTCTGTTTCCCTCTTTTTCTATGTCTCATGGTGCCAGACCCTGTTTTGTTTTCATGGTTGATATCTTTTGTTTTGTAAAATAAGTTATTTGTCAAATTTTTTTTTGAGAACAAGAAAAGCAACATTGTACTCACTCTCTTTCTATCCTTTATTTTGTTTATCAATTTTCTTCCTTGGAATGCCTTTTTTCATAGCTTTAAAAGTCTGTTACGTTTAAATACAATGCAGTCTTGTGAGCAAAAGATGATCCTGTATTGTTTCCTTTTTTTTGTGAGAAAGATATTTTTCATTTATTTTAATTTAGTATGTACATTTGCTACTTTATTGGCAATAAGAAAGAAAGAAGCAAAGAAAACATAGAAAATAGAACCACACCAAAGCTATTGCTTCCAATTTGTAATGATGAGTTTTTTTACAATGTGGAAGCAGATCTTTTGATTTTTTATATTGGTTTTCTTAGACTGTATTTTGATTTAATGAGTCAGGCTCTTGCTGGTTCTTTAATGTGTTTTTTGAAAAATGAAAATGAGAGTGAAAGAATATTGCTTAGATGACAGGGTTAGGGTTTGTCTTCTGTTTTACTTTTTTTGTGTATGTTTCTTGCATTCTTTTTGCAGCATCCAAATTGTAAAATTTAATACACACGAAAAGGAAAAGTATTTGTAAGCCAAGAACTAAATGAACTTATGTCTTGTGACAATTGTGTCTTCAGATTTGTACCCGTCACATTGACCTTATGGTTTTCTACAATCCTTTCCATTCCCTGGACATTTGATGGTCTGTTACAGAATCATTTCATCTTGTCTACATCATTGCCAAACTTGTCAGTCTTCTCTTTTCTCTTCTCCCATCCATGTCTACTGATTCAAACCTTTCATGTCTTTCCATGTATGGTGATTCCCTGTAAATGCTGTTTGAATGACATTTAGACTACGGGAGAGCATCTTCAAACTAGCACTAAATCCATCATCTTAGTGCTGCTCTCCTGCACGTAGACGAGACTAGACTCAAAGCTAATGGCCATAAAGATAATCAAAAGGTGTTGTTTTTTAAATTGTTTGTTTTTCAATTCTAGGATTGATATCTCTAGTCTGTCTAGTCTGATGATTGTGTAGCAAATTGAGTGGGGACGGAAAATCTAGTTTTTCTTGGAAACCAAAATGTGTTTTGATGAAAGGGAAATTCAAAAGAGTATTTTGATAAAGTATTTCAGTGTAAACCTGAAAAGGCAAGCTTTATTCATACCGTTGGCTACGCTTGTAACGATGGCCTTGGGGATCAGAAGAAAAGATCAATACATCAGAAGTTACCCACAACGGTCGGAAGGCAACTTCAAGGGATCATTGTCCTTGAATATAGGCAATGCAAAGTGGGCATAAAAACTGTACATGTACATTCGTAGACCTACACAAAACAAACCATTCAGCAATCAATACCATGTGCTTGTACTTTGTCCTTAGGCTATAAGAATTTACTTCATTACATTAGAGATGGTTGTAGGAAAGTCAATAAAACTGTTTGACTTTAACTGAATTTGTGTGATATCAGTGCTGGTTCCATGGAAAAAGATGACTAATCTGATCTAAAGATTTTGATAGCCGACTTCGATACAAAAACGTACAAAGACGACAGATTAAGTTCTGATCTTATTCATAGTAATTTGGTAAGAAATTTAATGAAGGACAGTCTTTTTTTTAAGGGCTGTTTCCATTTCAAACCTCTGTGGCCCTGAAGCTTTCCAAGACTTCCTCAGTTTGATGATGAAATCATTATTTTTCACATAATGCAAGGTTATATCACTTTTGGATTATCTTTTTCTATGGCGGATCCTTGCCGGATGTTGCCTGCCACACTGCAGCTCGATACTCGCTTCTGATCTCTGTCTTTCTGGTCGCGTCCATCGCCGCCATTCCCAACCAGTCTGTTATGTCCTTCATCCACCTTCTCCTTGGTCTACCTCTTCCTCTCCTTCCCTCCATTGCGC
>JAOWAY010116081.1:0-10934 GCA_028565895.1 Goniobranchus geometricus
TCACTGGATGACAAACAAAAAGCAGAAAACTAATAGCATGAACTTCCTGAGATTTTCTGAACAGAGAAGTGAATGGCATGTCATGGTCGCCAATGTCTGTCTCACACCCGGTACTTGATGATGATGATATTCAGCTGAGTAAGCTCGCAACAAAAGACATGATTCCACCTGCCAGACAGCAGGCATGTGGTGCACAGATATGGCGACAAGGAAAGCAATAAGTTTACACTGACATGAGGTCTAAGGCTTTCATCGTTTCACGTATGTTCTGAAACAAATGAGTCGATTAAATAAATGATGCCCATCTTGAAAATGTGGGGACAGACAATTAAGAGATTTGCCTCGACTTGTATTTGTTAGTTTTTAGTATTCACTGGGTTTTGGCTCCACCCCTCTCCCACAAGCTACACATTTCTTGTTCAGCATTTAGGTATTTATTGCATGATTGACAGGCTTGGTAAGAAGTGAATTTACTAGATTTGATCATATGCAAAGACTTCGTGGGTGTGCATTTGATTGGTTGAAAATGTGTAGGTGATGTCCTTTGTACTCTGTCTACGTGCACAGTCTAATAGCACAATATTTCAATCCCTGCAAGTCCATGTTCTTACAGCATTAGAACTATAGTTTGTTTTTTGCGTGGGGTTTTACTTTTGGTTGTTTTTTAAAAATTTTATTGTGTATGTGTGTTGGTTTTTTTTTTTTAAATACATTAAAATTGTTTCATGTTCTATAGCTTATGATGTAGGCAGGTAAACTGAATAAAACAGGCAAACAAAAAGCTTTTTAAGGCTTTGTTCATTGAATCTGGACATATAATGCCCAAACTAATGGCATTTTAGACAAAAAAGCCAATTTTTGTGTGTGCAATTATTTATGTGTTAAAGTTTCAAATTTTCACTTCGATAGGTATACCAGTTATTTGTACTGTAAAATAGCTGGCAGAGCATGAAGTAGTTAAAACTATTCAAGGGTACTGTAAAAGTTGATGAATCTGATGTTATGCTTAGGATTGGCCAAACTATGTGCTTAATCTATGACAGACTACAGTGAAAGCGAGGATAAGGTCAGTGACAGGCTGTTAGAAGTTGCAGTATTTCTCCTCTTTGGCTACAGCACTGAAGATGAAGATTTCTCCAGTGTAAATGACGAGAGCAGTGGAGATTAAATGTCCAAAGTTTTTGGACTTCAGTTGATTTTTTTTAATTTTCTAAACTAAGGCAGGTATTATGTAGAAAAATGTAATTTTGTCTCAATTAATTCAGCGGCTACTACTTATATATAATGTCTGAATAATCTAAGGTTTGTTGTAATCTTCTCCTTTACAAAAGGTATAAGATGAACTTACTTTATTTACTCATTTATAAATTCTCATTTGTCTTACTTTCATGAAATATCTGAAACATCTTTCCTCTCATAGGTGTTAATGTAGATGAGATCCCTGTACCAGTGGCCTTTGCTGGAGATCATGTTACCATTACCGTTGGTGGAATTGATATGACCAGTATCAATATTGGTATGTTTTTACTGTTTTTTCTAAGTTTAAATATACTAGGTTAGATGTGGCAGATGAATAAGCAGGGCATTTTGTCACACTATTCTATCATACATGCATTGTGCTCATCAGTGAATTTTAAGTAGAAGTAACAAAAAAGAAACCAACCACCAACTGATATGACAATAATTGTGTGACTTAATTCATGACTCAGTTTTAAATAGCTGCTTCCAATCTTTTGTATTTTTATCTACATTCCAAAAGTTTTGTACTTGTTGACCATCATACTTAACTGCTTTTGGGAAAGAAAAGAAAAAAGCAATACTGTTGGCCTTCAAGTAATTTTAGTTTCCTTAGCAAGTGTCCTTACTTGCCTTCTTACCCTGGATTAATAGGGATAAGGTATGTTATCCTAAATGAAACCTTGAAGTAACTGAGTACAGGGATTGTGGCTAATAAATGTGTAGAACATTGTTTGACACATCAAATGCACTAAGGGGGGATGCATGGAGAAAAGCTCTGTATTTCAGTGCAAGCATAATATATTCATGTAATTATGTTGTTGTTCATAGACGCACTTTTTTTTTTTTGTACCTCACTGTTGGTGAACAATGAAAGTGAAAGGGAAGCCCTAGACGCTGTCACTGGCAGAATTTTCTGTACTTTTTAGAAACGGCCACCGATGGAAATGTAACCATTTTGATATTGCTTTGAAGTCACTTGAGCCGTTTGCACCCTGTTCGTAAACAACGTTATGAACCTAAAGTCCTTTCTGAAAGCACACAGGGCTTGCGGAATGCATCTCTTACTTTGTAGGAGTTCTTGTTCACTTTCATATCGAGTTTTGCGGAAGTATTGCTGATACTTTTTAATCTATAGTCATTCAATTGAATTCACTCTTGTGGCCAAAAATACAGTACAGGCCTAGGTCATCGTCTTTAAGAAAGAAAGTGAGAATGAATATTTTTTAGATTTCTGATGACAGTTCTGATTCAGAACTTGATGTAATTGATCATCTAGACCCAGAATATGTGCCACAGGCCAATGAGAGCACTGAATCAGAAAATGAAGCTTGTCCATGTAGATCTCGGTAAAGAAGGAGCACCTAGATCTGGTGTGAGATTTTGCCTCATGTCATGTCTATATCTTTGGTAATATAGTTTGTATGCTCATTTATTAATGTGAGCATAGACAAATGTAAACAGCAATAAAAACTATGAAAAGATACACATTATCAGTTCATTTGACTTTATTTTAATATGATTTCAATTTTCCATTCAGAAAAAAAAGAAAGAAAAATACATCATTTTCAAAACTTCACAAAAGAAAATGTATTCAGCTTAGATCATTCAAATTTTTTCTGTGAATTGCATTTTATTTAATATTGATTTTGTGCCAAGCATTTTACAATATCTGTGACAGGAAGGTTTATATGAGTTTCCAAAGTACCTACAAAAATGACAGTCTTCAGCATTATTGATCTAAAAGTAGCACAGTTTCTAATGAGTTAAGCCTGTTGCTGCTTGAAGACCAGCTGATGAAAGAAGTTTAATCTCTCACATTATCTTACGTATTAGCTTATTGTTCTAGTAGAAATACATTCACTTGGTTATAAATTAGTTTCCCTCAGATTCGTTGATGGGTTGTTTTTTTTCCTCTACCATTGTTGAGCTGGATTGACCACGGCACCTTTTTAGTAGTACTGTGATCAGAATTGTATATTATGTGAGGTCTTTTTCTCAAAAATTGAACTCATAATTGTGTTTCCTGGCTTTGTACCACTTTAGAAACAAATGAAATGTGCTTTAGGCATATAAGTGAATGTTTAAACTAGCTACTTAGGTTTCTGGACTATTTTTTAGTTTTATGAATTAAAAAAATACAAGGATTTGCATAGCTCACATTAGCTGTTGATTTTCACTGGTGAAACGTAAGTAAAAACTGAGTGAAAAATTGCTGATAACATACATTTAACTCAGAAATTCTTGTAGTCTAAAATACAAAATTGAAAGCATACATAATGCTGCTGTGGTGAGATGAGACAATTGTTACCCTTGCGGATTGTCTTTGTTTCAGGGAATGTTTTGTGTGACCTTGCATCCCCCTCCAAGAGTGCAATGAGAATTCGTGCCAAAATTGTGATATTTAACATAGAAGTCCCTATTACAAAAGGATTCCCAGTAAGCATTTGCAAGTTCTGATTCATTACCCTTTTGCTGCTTTCACACCTTGCTTAGTGGGCTTAGTGGCCAATTTTATTCATGTATGTACATTTTGATCTATTTGAGAGTTCATTTGAGTACACTTTGCTTTTGGATTTTCTGTCTTTTTATTTTTTAAGTGCAAGGCTTCTCCCTAACATGGCTTGCTGTCTTCTTGAGCTAAGGAAGTTCTAAATATCTCAAGTTGAAAACTTTGATTAAGACATCTATGTTTGATTTTAGTGTGCTTGATTTTTATTGTGTTGTACAGTTTATGTCAGGGATGGCCTTTCTCAGATTTTTATTATCAAATTTTCAATTTTATTTTCATCTATTACAATTTGAGGTTTTTATTGTCATATAAGAATCCAAACTTGTTCAAGGCCAGTAGCCTCAATTGTCAGAAAAATGCAAATTCCAGACATACCTCACTATGTGCAGTTGTTGGCAATCTTGAGAAGTGCTGTGAAAGTAACAATCTTGAGAAAGTGCAGTGAAAGTAACAATCTTGAGAAAGCGCAGTGAAAGTAACAATCTTGAGAAGTGCAGTGAAAGTAACAATCTTGAGAAAGTGCAGTGAAAGTAACAATCTTGAGAAAAAGCAGTGAAAGTAGCAGTGATCAAGAAGGTAAAATCCAAAAATAATGGGAAAGTCTTTGGTTAAATTGACTCAGCCATGTAAATGACATGAATTTTCTGGTCTTTGACTTGGATTTTATTTGTTTCTGTCCTTCTTTCATTTGATTTCTAGACATAGTTGTCTTTCAGTTCAATCATGTCCAATCTAATGAAAAGAAGTGGAAATCCATACTCAGACCCAATACCAGGTCTCTAGATAAAGATTCTATAACTTTTTGTCTGCTATTTTATTACCTGTTGTGTCTTTTTGAGCTCACTTTGAGGTCTGCTTCATACTGCTACTGTGCTATGTAACTACAATATAAAAGGATAGATTTTAAAACATTGCTTTGCCCACTCTTAAATGTCAACCAATTGAGCTATATCTAGTATATAGAAGTGTGAGCCTTATATTGTTTGATCTAGATATTATTTGGCTTTTAGATTAATATTGCATTTGAGATCACTATTTAGATCCACGTGAGTAGATCACTATTGAGATATATGTGAGTAGATCACTATTGAGAGCCACGAGTAGGTCTAGAAAAGTTAGGTTGATAGCATGGCATGTGGTTCAAAGTGGAATGAAACATGGATAAGATGTAGTGTTTATCTGCTACTTTTTATTTGCCTATCAACAGACAGGCCATTGACATTGATAATGCTTGCAGGCCTCAGTCATTTTTTGCCCCTCATATTTAAGAATGAATCTTGATGGAATTTGAAAAGTTAGTTGTTATATCAGAGAGAAGATTCTCTATGGGGTTGAAATTCCTAAAATTAATTGATTCCTAGGGAATTGGCTCTCTTAAGTGGGATATTTTTTTAAAACCAGCCTTCATAGAAGCAACATCCACTGCATTTGTATGAGACTTTACTATTGCTATTTTAACATGTGTCGGTTGCCATTTAAAATTTGACTTCTTATGAGGCTTTTCAATACATCCTGTGAATATCCTTGTGGATTTTACATTTCCTTACTACTGGAAGGGTGACATTGAAATATTGTCAAAACATGTTAGGCAGAACGGGTGTAATATATTGTAATAAATAATGTTAGATGTATCACTGTAAGAAGTATTACATGGCACAAAATCAAACCTATACATTTCATTTATTGCTTTGAATGTTTGTACGGTTTTATTTTATACATTCATTGTGGCAAGGTTGCTTTTGTGCTATACTTTTTAAAAAAGCATATGTCATCTTCCTTTCAGGTTGTGTTCCACTATCAGTCTGTAAATGAACCTGCTGTTATCAAGAGACTAGTGAGCCAGTTAAACAGAAGCTCAGGAGAGGTGTTGAAAAATAAGCCTCGGTGAGCATTGTGGATGGAGGCTTTGTTGGGTGTCAGAAATGTTTTGGAAAATAACACACATATGAGGACAAGGCTTATAGCCATGGGAGATGGCTGGCTTTGGTTCAATGCCCGCCAGCAACAACTTGTATTTTTTCTTTACGCAAGAAAATGTTCCCTTATAACTTCTCTGGACTCAGATGTTAAATGAGTACCAAGCAGTAAGCTGTTATCGTTGTGTTGAATGTGCTCCACTCTAGTGTAAAGCGCTGAATAATGCAATTTTTATGTAACTTTTTCCATAGATGTTCAAGATATGACATTGAAAAAAAAATTTAAGGCATGTTGTTACAGAGGTTCCAAATGGTAGTTTGGAAATTGAATTGTATGTACGTATGAGTTGGTTCCTGGATTCTTCATATATATATATATGGGTTGATAAGCTCTACGATTTATGAAGTTTAAATGAAAACTACCATATCATTTATTAATCACTTGAATTATTCATGAAAATTAATAAGAGATGTCAACTTTCCTGGAATTCCCAGAAATGTGGGAAGGAAAAAATCTCCCGGAAATTGTGGGTGCTAATTTTTCTATAACAAAATTTGTTCTGGTAAAAATGCGAAATACGATGATGCACAAAAAGACGAGTATAATGAAATCATAATATTATTGCTTCTTCGCCCCAAAAAGTTGTCTTCCTCTTCCATCTCCTTTTATTGGAAAGATGCGCACCCGCCTTGTTTTCCATGTAGTCCTAAACGTAGTCTGATGGTGATTTACTTTTCCTGCTGGTGCAGAGATCCAGTACGATCACGATAAGTGGGCATTCATTTCATTTAGCTGAATATATGTAGATAGATGTTGTTTAGGCCTTATTGATTGTCTTGATGGCTAGAAATTGTTAATTGCATCTAGGCCTATGGACATGGCAATGGATCTATTTATATGAGTAGATCTAGGCTTCAACTTCTAGATAGGGAAAGTAGGATTTACAGTTAGCAAAAGTCTGCCACCTAGATGGTAGATCTAGAGCTAGTCTAGCTACATCTAAATCTATCCTAGATTTCCAGACCATACACAAGAGCTTGAAGTAGATTTAGCCAATATTCTGGCTGTAGTCAGAAGCATAAGTATGCAGCCTTATTTTTTATCATCTCGACTGAAATAAGATTCTCCTGGACAATAATGACATAAAATGCTAAAGTCATGAATAAGCCAAGAAAATTGAGAAGAAAAATATTTGCTTCTAATGACATGGCTGCCGTCTTGGAAATAACATTAAGGAGGAAAATGGCCAGAAAGAAAAGGAAAAAATAGATGTAGATGATGCTTTGGACAATCAATGGTCTACGATATTTAAACAGCCAGGTAGAGAGACCCTGTTTCTCTTTCTGATTAACAGCTAAAAGGGGCCAAAAGTTAACCAACAAAAACGTGAACAAAAAATTGACATGCTATAAATCTTAATTTTTGTTGAAGTTAGTGCATAAAAAGGGCACATATGGCGGGACCTTTGAAAATTCCTTCTCGGCATCAGGTGGGCTCCTTTCCGTGTTGAGCAACGGTTTCAGAGAATTTTGTCAGCCGCATGTGGCATGTCTGATTAATGCATAAATCGCTGAGAGCAAATGATGTTTGTGCGTTCTCAAGAATTATTTTTTAAAAAATACTGGTACCCTTTTTTTCATTATGTTACTCTAAATGGGCACATACTCAGTATTACAGTCATGTCCTTATTTGAATTTCTTTTTTTTTTTCTTGACTCTGAAAATTTGATCTTTGATATTCCTCCTCAGCTGTTTAATGAAAAATTCCAGTGCTGTGGTGGAGATCGAGCTTGAGCGGTCATTGTGTATTGAGCTCTATGCTGATTTTAAAGATTTGGGAAGGTTCATGCTTCGTTCAGGTGGACATACCATTGCTGCAGGACTTGTTGAGGAGGTTTGCGCACATACATATTTGCTAACAAAAATTAGACCAGAGATTTCCTATTTCTTTCTCTTTGATGGTTTCATTGTCTTCAACAGAGAGTAAGAACAGGTTCAATGCCATATTGTCTCATTTGCGAGGTTCCTCGCTTGTTTGTCCTCTCTTTTTTCTCTCCTCAGAAAGGAGAAAATTTTGTACAGGAGAGGGAAAGAAGTGTTTTCAGTGGCCATCCCCTATTTGTGTGCATTGTGTGACCTAGAAATGCTATTAAGGTCACTTGTTACTAGATAGACCAAGTATTTTTGTACTACAAGGTGTTGAAAATACTGGGCGGCAATTTCAGGCCATGTGTTTGGGGTTTGATGGCCACAGTCATAGAGTTTTCCTTTAGTTGGTTTTTTTAATATGTAAATCATCTTCTTATTTAGTTACCTCACTTTTCCATACACTTTATTAAATTTGCTTGTTTATTTTACATGCTTCTCTTCTTCAAAAAACAAATTTCTACTTCTGTTAACTCTATGAACCAGTTTGGCACTTTGCTCTATCCATGGGTATTGAGATGACCAGGGGGTGCTGCAGCTCAGTGGTAGAGTGATGGCTTGAAGAAAGAGAGGCAGCAGGCCTGAGTCTTGCTATAGACTCATGCATGTTTTGCTTAAGCAAGAACATAGAACATTTATCCCTGTTGCTTCACTCGACCTAGGCGAAAGTGGGTAAACCTTTGGCTGAGGAAGTACTCTGCCATAGTTAGCATCCTATTCAGATTGTGATCGATAGATCTGTCACTGTCTACTTCATGCTGTAGAAACCGAGATAAGCTTCAGCCCAATGAGCCGATTTGGCTTTAAAAAGGACAATTGAAGTGACCAAATAGATCGATTAAAAAAAAAAAACAACAAAAAAAACAAAAAAACCCCAAAAAGAATCAACTTAGTATTGTTAACTGAAGAAAGGAATTGAATCATGAAGGCCTAATATTTTCTTCTCTGTTACTTTAATTTGATGACGACTAGGCCTAGGGTTTTATTATGAAATACCTGAAACGTTTCTGGAAATACTGGGTAGATCATCTCTGCATTCGATCTTTAAAATTTGGATTACACCTCGTTCTCTCCCTTGTCCATTAATTGTTTCTTTGCTGTCAGACGTTCGGGTTAGATCTGGGCCCAAAAAACGCACCGTCCCGACTTTGACTTAATGACTAAGGGGGTCCAGACCATTATCTTTGTGAGTCTTTGCAGACCTATGTAAATCTGACTGGCAGTACCGAGCAAACACTAAAACAAACACACCTTAATATGCAAGTCTCGCTGCTAAAATTCTTCATACAAGAAAGGCAGACAGACGAGTAAAATGTGGTTCATATCCACAATTATATGATTAAAACAGCAAGTTGAACATACAGATCGAGGATAATGTTCGTAGGTGTAATTACGAGGCCAAATTTGAAACTAGGCCTACTCCATTAGCTGATGACACCGAAAGCGACACCTTTCAAGATCGGCACATTTTCCTCAGGATTGCCAGATTGAAAAATGATTAGAGGCCACATATGTTTCATTTGGAGGCCAAATAAGTTTTGGCAGGCCAACATAATGTTGAAGGAAAACTTCACATAAAAAAACATTTCTCACTCTTTGAATACACAACTTGGTCTTTAGGCAAATCTGGCTTTCATGAAGCTTTTAATGGACATTTGAAGTACAATACAAAAGCTCAATATTCTTCACAAACACAGTCTTATCTAAGACCAAGATTATCTTCAAGGTATATTAACAAATAACGTGTTGAACCACCTTCTGCTGTTATTTGTTATTTTGTTGGTTTAACGTCACTTTTCAACACCATAGGTTATATCAGCGATGATGCTATTTCGACTTGTTTCTGTGCTGCCACACATGAGCCATAAGGTATAGCACAAGTCGAATGACTCACCCAATCACAGTATACTGACACCGGGCCGACCAGTCTAAGAACTGTTCTCATAATGCTGAGCACCAAGCGATACAGTTACTAAAATGCCAATTTTAAAGTCTAAGGTATGACTCGGTCGGGGATCGAACCCGCGACCTCCTGCGGACGCTCTACCACTAGGCCATCGGATCGGTACCTTCTACTGTAACAGCAACATCGCTGGGGTAACATTGTCTTTGCTGTCAAAAATGTTTTTTTTCGGTGCTGCAGCGCTGTGTGGATCTGAAACTTCAGGTTCCACGACAGACGCAGCCGATTAAACTTGCTATTTCCTGTTGAGAATCCGAAAACACATTTTTACCTCTGTTTACAGATATTATGGCTTGCGCAGCAAACCAACAACCAAATGTTGCAAGGTGAAAATATAAAGTGTTACGTCTTAAGGTTAAACAGTGACAATCAGTGAGCCAAATACGTGCTTTACTCTCATGTTCACTTTCATTGACCGAATTTTCAGTTTCAAAATGATTAGATTAATGAGTTTTGAGAGAAATTTTGTGATTGACGCCAGGACGAGGCCAAATGGGGGCCAAGAGGCCAAACAAAAATTTGGAGGCCGAGCGGTTTTTCAAGAGGCCAAATTTCTTTAATCTGGCCCCCAGGAGACCAAACAGACACCATTTTTTCTCCTATCGAATCGTTCAAAGTTTGCTGGGTGAACGCGCAGGCAAACGGAATGGCCGGCTGCTTGGAATGTTTATTTGACATTTAAGTCCGTGCGAAGTTGGGTTGCCTGCTGGCTTGCTCACCAAAGGAGACTGTGCGTGTTATTGTGCTTGTATATGTGCATGTGTTTATGTCAACGTGTGGCTACTATTTGTTGACGGAATACAAATTATAAATTAGATGCACTCTTGCGGACTACAAGATAATTTTACAGGTGATTTATTATTATTATTTTTTGAGTTTGCGCAGAAAGCTCGTTGCCTTTTAGGTGGTTTGAGTCAACTTTGCGATCGCAATAGGCGCGGTGTTACAAATGACTAAGTATACCAAAAGGTACAAACGGATATAACCTTCCGGACTTCAACCTTAGAGTTGCTTTGTGAATTCATCACTCGGGAATAGTTTAATATTGAGGCTGAACAGGTGAGTTTTTACTATATTACATTCATTCTTACGTTATCCTTTCTTTTAATTGAGCTTTTGGGAACAGATTTGGAAAGGACTGCAGAAACTACCAGTATTGACTGTGAAAGAACACTCTTTGGTGGTTCGTAAAGAGAGAGACAGCAGTGGGTGCGAAAACGAGAATAGAAACAATGGAAGAAAGAAGGAGTAGAAGCAAATGAAGAAGACAGGCAACAGGAGCAGCAGTAGGAGGAGGAGCAGTTGGAAGAGAAGAAGAAGAAGAAGAAGAAGAAGAAGAAGAAGAAGAAGAAGAAGAAGAAGAAGAAGAAGAAGAAGAAGA
>JAOWAY010116192.1:0-10933 GCA_028565895.1 Goniobranchus geometricus
TGGCTAGCTTTGGCCAATCTGGCGAACCCAGGAACTGACTTGAATCCATCACTGCGGCCGGGACATCAATACCGGACTAGTGCCAGCAAATCAGTCTCAAAATGGCTGCCCAGCAGTCGGGAATGATTCAATCGAGGAGTGCCAAAGTTTTTATGTCTCTTTCTTTATTTATCAATATGTTGCACTCTATATTTGTCCAACAATATTAAATTTTTTGTTCTAGATCTAGATCTAGATCTACTTCTTTCACTCACCAACTTCAAAGCATGCTCGTCCCACTTGAATACACCAATACCTACCAGGTTCAATGGGGGAACTGAAGAGTCACTCCGGAGCACAGAAGTCCATCTAGATCTAGATCCTGAGTCACAAACACTGGGCAATGCTGTCTTTTTGCGATTTAGTAATTATGAGCTACGGACTTAATCCCAATGCGGGTCGCTTCCTGGATAGAAATCATCAGACCAGGACGCCACGGCTGCTTCTCGGGTGTTCTGAATGAATTCTTTTCATTTTTGGGCTGTCCTGTGCCATTGATCTCAGGCAAGATCAAGAATTTGACCTTAGATAAAATTTCTAGATCTCTCTAATAAAATTGTAACTGGCAGAGGGGCACGGCTTTGCCCAACCTTGTCGGTGAATTTTCTTCTAGATATATATCTAGATCTAAAGATCTAATCTGATTCTAGGCACTAGATCTAGTAAGGTTCTAATTACTAACAGGTCTTTCTTTTATGCGCCATTTTACTCATATCGCCGTTATTGTCCCTTCGTAATTCGTAGGCTTAGCCTACTTCGTAGTCGTAGTAGGTCTAGATCATGTTCAAAGTTCTAGGCCTGAGCATCGATACTGTCCTAGGCCTCGGTTTCCCTCTCAGTATTTTGTGGGTAGGCCATAGGCCTAGTAGGCTTATTTCATTTTCCCCTAGGCCTAGGAGGTACGTTAAAGATGAAGGCTAAAACGGAGCTATCGAGCGAACATGCAATGGAACAAACAACAACTTTCAATAAATAAATAAAAAAACCAATAACAACAACAACAAAAACGATTGAAATTCAAAACCCCAATCGTGCATTCTCCTTTGCATGCATTTCATACACATCTACCAAATATTGTGGTGGTCGTATGTGCTGTGTCTGCAAACAGAAAAAAAGTCTTTTGCTGGAACAAGAAACAGCATGAATGGAAAAAAACAAGGTGGATCTTTAGGACATTGAACATTAAACAAAGACTGAATAGATAAGTCAATCAAACTTTTTGTCTTCAACGTTTTTCTTGTGAAAATGCTTTTTTTCTGATTTAACTCATAATGAGTCCGAATTGTCAAAAGACAGAGAAGTCAGAAGATAAAGCCTCCAGTTTGACATTCACACCGTTTTTTGGAGTCTGGCCCAACACGGTTGTCCCAGATATCGCTGAATTTTGTTGTTTTACTTCGAATTGTCGAAATAAGGCATGAAAAAAGACTGGAAAAGGCCTGTAAACTCCACCAAAATAAAACTTGGTATAAAAAGTCCTTCCCACTTGACTGTCGTCCGACAATTACATAATTTAACAGTAATAAAGAAAAAAAAAGGAAAGTTAGTCCATTACTCATAACTGAGTATACGGGAATTAGGGGTAGAGCCCGAATTGTACTAGGCATAATGGGGAAGTTTGCCATTGCTTTCCACGCCGCCTTTACTTCTGCCAAGTCTAGAAATTTTTTTTCTTGAGGAAAGTTTAGTACTCCGAAATACGGCCGTGCAGGAGTACCGAGCCCCTTTCAACCTAGCTCGAGACCCGAGCCGCTGTTATATCAGGACCCATCCCGCTTCTTATCAGTACCGGATCATCAGATCCAAGTCAAGAAAGACCTAGCTACCCATCTATACTGCTGGGTGAATACAGGGGGCCCCGACCGGCTGGGTTCGAACTTGGGCCACCTTGCATGGCAGTCAGCCGCTATACCAACTGAGCTACCGGGCCACAATTTAATAGTACAATTATTATAAAGAAGACTTAGAGATTGTATTAAAAATCCATGTATGCACAAATCACAAAGGCAGTTCCACTAGGTTGTAAGCTTGATCTGTGTCTAGATTTTAGATTTAGATCTAGAATATATCCAATATAGATAATCTAAAGACTAATAATATCTAACGCTCACAATCTAAATTTCTACATTTTAGATCTCCCTCTAGATCTCTTGATCAAAATTAAATCAAAGACAAAATTATGAGCATCGTAATCAATAGGTTGTAAGCTACATCTGTGTCTAGATTTTAGATTTAGATCTAGAATATATCCAATATAGATAATCTAAAGTCTAATAATATCTATAGCTCACAATTTAAATTCCTATACATTTCAGATCTCCATCTAGATCTCTTGATCAAAATTAAATCAAAGACAAAATTATGAGCATCGTAATCAATAAACGAGCATTCCACAGTCGCATGAGAAAGGTTATAATAATGTAATTAAGATAAGACTGGATCTGGTTAAAATTACATGCAACAAAACACGCCCAGTTATTGCAACCCCAAGGCCTAATTGAGGATAATAGCATACTACGAGAGTCCATGTTGCTCCATGCCCAGATGGAGAGGAGAGCGTTTGAAGTGTCGTATTTGAATTTTGGTACTGGTTTAATATGTTGTCCTTTGCTAACAAGATTGCATCTCGGATTTGTGTGTTTCTTTGAAATTACCATGCTTTCTGGGTTTCTTTTTCACATTTAGAGTCAGACCCATTTTTTCACTCTTTAACACAACTTTATCCAAATGTTTTTGAAGCTGCTTCTCAGATTATGCTATTAAAACTGTATCATCCGTTCATGTCAGATTATTATTAAGATTTTCACCATTTACCCCTCATCCTGGAATAGTCTCTGGACGACTTAAGATCTTTTCACTATATAAGTTAAAAGGGTCAGGAGACATTATACATCTTTGTTGCACACTGTTGTATTTAATAATACAATGAATATGAAAAGTAATGATTCGAACATAAGGCATTTTATAAGAAGAGGCAACATTTAAAGAAGATTGTTGATAACAATCGGTACTTATTAGGACGACTGCTCACTGACTCACTGACTCGGCCACAAGGCTAGGCTTAAGGTGAGGATCTCGTGCTAGTGTGCTTGGGCTATCTATTTTTAGATCTCATGCAATCACTCACAGTCACTCTTAACACAACATTTGTATTTATTATGTAGCCTAACATCTCCTTCCTTCATAATTAACGACAGTGAATTAACTGTAGGCCTAGTGGCCTTGGAACAACGTCTTTCGTTTTTAGAAATGAATAATTCTAGCTTATATATAATATAATGTGATATAACAATAAATCATAATAACAAAGTCTTGATCCGGGCTGATATTTTTCAGTCTTTTAGTCTTGCATCCATTGCGAAACATAGTAGTGTGCGTGTTATCTAACTGACATTGTCGTCATGTTCTATAATAATCACACTGCAATCTCTAAGGTTTATGCTAGGCTTAGTGTCAGTTGCCTATGGTGTGTGTGTGTGTGTGTGTGTGTCTGTGTCTGTCTGTCTGTCTGTCTGTCTGTGTGTGTGCGTGTTCGTGGTCGCTGCACTTACCTTTTTTCATTTCATTCAACTCGTATTTATTAATATTGTTAGGCCTTTTAACGACGCGACCACTGCAAGGTTTATACGGTGTGTTTGTCTTTGTATGTGGGTTACTCCTGTACAGTAGAGCCCCAACAGGTGAGCCACGCGTCTGTACCTGTTTAAAAATTAGTTGGTGAGCTTAAGAGCTCGTCCTGTAACCGTGTTGTTTTTTTTTGGTTACGTATCGTTGTACTTGGCACGCCTTGACTCACAGGGGACTGCATCTTCTGGAGGAAGATGTCGTCGCAGCTTGGTTGGTGACAGATTCGTCAACAATGTCTGTGCTGTCGACGGGATCGGCGGTGACCATCGGGCGACTGCTGAGGACAAGTCCGATTGAAGCAGGGTTCGCATCCATAGTCTGGTTTCTGTAATTCGACGATTTGGGCTTCAGTATCTGCCGCCTGTTTCTTCAGTATCTCGTATTGATATGCTCAACAATATTAGAACGTGGTTCGGTGGCCTTTTTTATCACTACTGCCGCTTGCCATGCTGAGTCTTTTTATTTTCTCATGAAAACGTTATCGCATGTAGATAACGTGTGAAGATCTTTACCTCTCTCATATTTTTCATCCCTCCATTCTCTTTCTATTGACGTTTTTCTTCCTGTCTTTGAGAAATTTGTCTGTAGCTTTCTTTGAGTTACTGGTAACATCGTTCTGAGCTTCCCTCCCAGTAGTAGTTCCACTGGAGAAGGAAGATCTTTCATTGGTAATGTCCTGTAATTCAGTAAAGTCGTACAGATATCCTGGTCTTTGGATTTTTTTATAATGTTCTTTACCGTTTGAACGGTTCTTTCCACAAGTCCATTGCTCTCTGGAAATTCTGGAATTCAGCATTTTTTCCTCAATTTCGCAGGGACAACAACCGGTTCATCTGTAAAAACCTATATTGCCTATAGTCAAGTGTGATCTGGCATCCCACTAAGGCATTATACTGTTGGTGAGAGATGCCTCCTTTTTTCAGGTCATCCTGATCTGATTTGCTTTATCAAATCTGCGATTTACTGTCCTGAAGGGTTTCCGTTTGGAACAATTTCATTTTGTCGTCTGAAATGGCAAGACGACTTATCATTGCGTAGACTTGTAAATCTGCATCCGACGACAACGTGTCGTTGTTGTCGTCTTGTGGTTCCCTTGATAATGTGTCTGCAACAGACAAATGAATAAAGGGAAGGTCATAGTGTATATGTGTAGCTGATGTCATACTTTTGTAATCGTAGCATGAGGGACATTTCTGCAGTGGCTTCTTGAATATTGCCTCCAGGGGCTTGTAATCATTCTCAATTGTTATTTTTCTGGCGTATGTACTGGTGGGACTTCTCACAGCCGTAAAACACTGCTAACATCTCTTTCTCAATTTGTGCATAATTTCTTTCTGAATCCGTTAGCTTTCTTGACGCATACGCAATAACTTTGTCATCGCCCATTCTACTTAATTGGGTGATTGAAGACAGAATGATCGCGGCTATTGATTTGTCCCCAAAGACCTATGTGGAGGTGATCACTTTCCAATTATTCTGGCATCTCTTGTCAAATCACCTGACAATTCTAACTCTATCTCCAACTTTAAGAAAGCTGATTGGACTTTATATGAAAATCTGTGTCTATCCAGAATCAATCAAGATTTTCTTGAATCAGCTGATCCTGTGTCTACCTTTTCCAATAGTCTCAAAAAATTTCTGAACAGTCTATCCCTAAACTTTCATGTCATTCTAAAAGATTTCCCATGACCCCCTGGTTCTCTGAGGAATGTAGAGAGGTTATTAAAAGACGAAAAAATCTAAATTGAATTTTTTTTTACTAACCAACTCTGCAGAATCTTTAACTCCTAAAAAAGGCCAAAGCAAAGGCCAGGAGAATAATAAAAGCTGCAAATAGGTCTTTACGGAGCCGTTACGTGTCATTTCTCACAGGAAACATCCTGTCTCAAAAAGTGTGGCGCATGATACGTAAAAAAAGGCAAAAACGCCGACCAAATAAAGTCCCACATAAAATTTCAGAGTGATTTAATCACAGACCAAAAAGAAATAGCAGACTGTTTGGGAGAAAGATTCTCGAGAACATTTTCAAGATAATTTTAAAAGACGGAAACCCTCATCGAAAAACACTGCCTGCCACGAGGGTCTATGGAAGATCATGGCCAAGTCCATCGGGTTCGTCAATTTTGCCGGTCAGTTTCATGATGGCATGAACAGCGGAGTGTAGGATGACGGTGAGTACTTTAAGTCTTTTCTGTCTGCAACGGAGTGAAGCAGGGTTGTGCGCTGGCCCACACCCTCTTCAGCATAGTGTTCTCCGCAATGCCCCCAGATACCTTCCGAGATGGTGACACGCTGATGGCAGCCTTTTCAAACTTTGTAGACAAAGAGCAAAGAAAAACGTACATGGAAGCACAGCCCGTGACTTTTTATTTGCTGACGACTGCTTACTTAATGCTAGCACTGAGTCTGATGTGCAAGAAAGAGTAGATTTCTTTGCATGCAACGACTTCGGCCTCACGAACTCTCCGAAGAAGACTGAAGTACTGTATCAAACGGCACCCACAGCAGTCTGCACAGAAGCAGCATCACTAAGAAGGGGCAAAGATTAATGGTGTCTGACAAGTTCTTCCACCGAGGCAGTACTCTGCCTTGCTAAAGGAACATCTGCCTGGAGGGTGGCATTTACAATAGAAAGAGCCAACAACTCCCCTCGGGAGATGTTGGAGGACTTAGGGATAGAGCATCGTGGTCTAAGCCTAGACACAAAGCTGAAAGTGTATAGAGCAGTTTTTTCTACTTCCCTGCTCTACACATGTGAGACTTCGACTGTCATGAATCGCCCGAAATTGTGCTTATCATGTCAAATGATAAGCCAAAGCAATGTCGAGGTCATTTACCTACATCACCCACCATGGTTTTATACTCATTTGTCTTTCCCAATGTATGGGTTTGTTTCATCCAGATTTGTCCGAAATGAAATTGAGCTCAATTTCACAGATTGGTGGAAAAATCTTGCACAATTGCTTATAGAGGGCCGGAAAAAATCCTGAGCAATTGATAAGTTGACATGCAGAATCTGTACACCGACAGGCAGCCAACAGCAGAAGACTGACAGTGTAACATTGTTTAACATTCAGAGCGGTATTGGCATGGAGGCTAGAGAATATACAGATTTTGGTTAAGAAAGAACGGGAGACGTGTTAACCATATGGGTTATAGTTGCAAACCAATTCCCGTTAACTAATTGAGCCCAGACATCGAGGATCGCAAATAAATGGACAAGAACCAAACGGTCAGTGGATAATAAAACTAACGATAGATTTACGTTGTAACACAAAGCCTGTATAAAAAGAAAAGTCCAAGAGATTCATCATATTAAAGTTGTTTTTTTTTTAATTAATACAATTACAATGCATCGTTATAATTCTATTTCTATTCACAGGTTCTGAATTGATTAAGCAAAACACTTTTCTTTTGTTTGGTGCAATAAAAGATTGCAAAAGATGTCCATTGCCATAGGAAGATTCATACACAATTTTTATTGCCTCCTGCTCCTTGCCATTCTCTGGGATTCTTTGGCAGTCTGTCAAGGTAAAACTAAACGTGGGGAATTTTCACTCTATAAAATACCGAAGATGAAAGTCTTACACCAAACTGGAAAAAAAGCAGTTCTAAGAAAATTAATAAGACATGAAAGAAGAAAACAAGGAAGGACGAAAGAAAGACAGAAAGAAAGAAAGAAAGAAAACTCTTCCTCAATGAAACTGAGTTTGATAGCCACTTTATGTTTTGTGCCCTACAAAATCTAAGTATTGATAAGGCAACTGAATTGTATAGACCTTACTATAAAAGGTTGGCTATATGTACTTTAATGATCTCACGCACACTAAGAGTAGAAAAAAAAACTTTCATGATTTCACACTCGCTAAGAGTAAAAACAAACTTTAATTATTCCACTCTGGCTGAAAGTAGAAAAAAACAAGCATTAATGATTTCACTCTCGCTTAGAGTAGAACAAAACTTTAATAATTTCACACTCGCTTACAGTAGAAACAAACTTTAATGAATTTACACTTGCTTCCAGAAGAAGAAAATTTAATAATTTCACGCTCGCTTGAAGTAGAAAAAAACTACTGATCTTACACTCGCTTAGAGTTAGAGTAGAAATAAATCCACCAACTTAAATGGTTTCAAATCTCGCTTAAAGTAGAAACAAGCTTTAATGATTTCACACTTGGTTACAGTAGACAAAAAACAAATAATAATTTCACACTTGTTTACAGTCGAAAAAAAAAACCCTAAGGATTTCACATTCGCTTCCAATACTAAAAAAACTCTAATGATTTCACACTCGGTTGAAATAGAAAAAAAAGTTAATGAGTTCACACTCGCTCAAAGTAGAAAAAAGCATGAAGGATATCATACTTTGAAATAGAAAAAAAAATTAATGAGTTTACACCCAGTTAAAGGGGGACAAACTTAAATTAGTTCACACTCGCTTAAAGTAGAAAGGAATCTTTCATGAGTTCACACTCTCTCAAAGTAATAAGAAAAAACCAACACAAAAAACTAAAATTATTTCACATTTGCTTAAAGTACAAAATATTCTAATGATTTCAGGATGGCTTTACAAAGAAAAAAGAAACAAACTTTAGCGATTAGACACTCGCTTAAAGTAAACAAAATTATGTCATGGCTGTATCTGCGGCATTAAAGAATATTTCCTATGTTCCAGCAAGAGCTCATTCATCTGTTAAAAGAATTATATTGTTTTGTGTGACAGCTTAGCAATAGTGGTCTCAAAGTGCTCCTTGTCTTAATTTTCTTCTTTGTTGGAAAAGAACTGACATTATTAAAACTATTCTTTATGCATAAAAAATGAAGATGCTGGAAATACTCTGCAAGAGAGTAACGGTTCAGTGAATGATGTGTTAAAAGTTTCTAAAATTGTATTTCAGGACAAGCAGTTGACTGCTTGATTTGGGAAATAAATTTTATAACTAAAATCAGATCCACAGATGGAAGTTACATGCTAAATGAGCAAAAATCCATTATGGCAACAGTGTGAAGAAAGCCATCCAGGAACTAAGCCAATACAAATATAACTTTTTACTCCTCTATATAACAATGACTGCATGAAATGGCAACTGATTTCATTTCGTAGAACTTTGACATTCCTTTACGGAAAAATTTCCTTAAGTCACATGTGGCGTTTAAATACCAGCAAATGTTTTCGTTCCGATAACAAAAAACCCCACCGAAAATAAGACAATTTCTTAAAAAGTCAAATCCTTGTGACCAAAGTCATGATTAATGATTATACTGGTTCCAGTTAAAAAATAAATAAATCCAAAATCAAGATTTTCTTAGAAGTCGTCTTTTTATCCCCACTATTGTGGTTAACGCTTATTTTCTTTTTGAAAGATCCCTACGAAAATATTTATCAGAAGTCCCATCCTTATTCCTGACGTGATAGACGACTATTTTGGCGTAAAGCAGACGATACCTTACTTTTTGTATTCATCTTTATCTGATGATCCGATTGTGATCAAGCCACATCTTTCTACGTACTGATAAGAAGCCGGATTGGTCCTGATATAACCACAGCTCGATTCTCGAGTTAGGTTGAAAGGGGCTCGGTGCTCCTGCAGGGCCGTATTATGGCGTACCAGACTTTCCTCAAGGGAAAAAATAAACTCCTTGCATTCTTTGACTGAAAGTAAGCGAGAACAGGTTAACGCACGCATGATGAGACATTATCATAACTGATATAGAAATGAATTAGTAGTTGGGGAAATTACGTTTATCTGAGAAGCGGTTGTTGTTTTTTCTTAAACAGATTGAAGACCCTTCGCCTCTGTTCTAATTGACAATATTTATCAAATGATATCTTTAGGTCTACCACAAGCGACGATAACATGTCAAGAATCACCCCAAATACTAAATGCCACCAATTCCTCAATTACGTTTGATACTGAACAGTTGATACAAGACAGGTGAGTCTTGTAGTTTTGTTTCGATTTTCAATGTGTTTGTGTGTGTGTGTGTGTGTGTGTGTGCGTGTGTGTGAAACGTTCTATAAATTAAAGATACAACTAGAATTATTTCAGATCAGGTTTTCAGACATCTTTATCCCTAACGGGGCAATTGCATTTTTAGGGGATGTTTTCAGAATTAACCGGTTTAATATTTTTTAAAGTACATGCTGTTGTTTCGAGACTCTAGGTCCATTCCTCAACATTGTCGCTAAATCTTTCAACACATTTCTTCCAATTGTGGAAATACATAAAAAGGTATGGATTACCCAATTATAATGTAAAACGAGACAACACATGCAACGTTTTATGTAATGTTATAAACAATCAGTTTCTCTGACCGTACATGGATAATTTCTCACGATTTTACGTGTCAATCACGTAACATTATCTATGCCATCGTATGTAAACGATATGCAATGGCATACGTTGGTTAAACTGGTCTCCAACTCTCTGACCGGTTTGGCTAACACGGTCGAGATATTCTTAGCCTGGAAGATAAACCTGTCTCACTACATTTTAACAACTCATCTCACCACGGGCTTGAGGATGTCAAGCTATTCATCCATAAATCCTGCAAAAGCAGCGCTGCCACCAGGAAGGCTATGGAGAACCGCCTCATTTTCAGTTCGGGAACCCTCCATCCTAGGGGCTTAAGCAATCTCCATTCCTTCCACTGCTAAGTACTTAATTTGCGGGGCTCTTCCTCTTGGTCCCAGTCTTGGTCTTGAGTCCTTCCTTTATTGCATAATATTTGTCGTTCGCCTACTTTAGATTTTCTTGGACTTCTGACAATTTCCTTTACCTTTACTTTTGCTCTTTTTAATACATCTTATGGTACTCATTAATGGACAACATGGTTGACACCTGTTGGCACTGAGCCGAATAGTCTACTCTCTCCTTATCGTAGCGATCAAAGATCGATCTAAACGTGATGAACGGAGTTCTTAACATTGGATGCTTTCATGTGCGATCAATTCAAAGTAGAATTAGGAAGGCACAACTATCAAAGATCTTGATTCATACCACCTGGACATACTGTGCATTCAAGAATCAAAATTCAAAATGGCGGGGACGAAAACATCGAGGGAAACAGACTGATATGTTTTCAAAGTGATTGCAGGTACTACGGTTCCGGATTTCTCATTAATAGTAAATGGATAAATAACATTCATAGGACATGGAAAATTTCGGACAGGATATGTGTCATTCAGTTAATAATAATAAATAGCATTTATATACCGCTTATTCCACAAAAAGTGTGCAGCTCTAAGCGGTTTACATTATCAATT
>JAOWAY010116303.1:0-10933 GCA_028565895.1 Goniobranchus geometricus
CTCTCTCTCTCTCTCTCTCTCTCTCTCTCTCTCTCTCTCTCTCTCTCTCTCTCTCTCTCTCTCTCCCTCCCTTCTTTCCTTTGTGGTTGTCGAAAGGAGAGGGAAGAGATGTTTGTTGGGCCAGGGAAGCAGCGGGTTGGAGGGGTGTTGGAGGCAAGCTTGATGGTGGGTCCTTGACTTATGTTCAAATTTAAACTTGGATTTTGGCAGTGAAAAGGTGTCCAATTTCATTATTTTAGAATGATGAGGCTTTCTGGGGTATGCAAGAAGAGATTTTTAAAAACATTGTTTATTGTTGCTTCTCTTTTCTTTTGCTTGCATAGAAAGAAGTTGGTTTAGAATGAATTAATTAAAAAACATCAACAACTGAACAAACAGAAGACATCAAAGGCAACCCAAAAACTTAGTATTCTATGACAAAGGATGAGTTAAGAGATCACAAGACTTGCTGCTGACAGAAAATACTACTTACTTTGTGCTCTCTGATATCAAACTAAAGCTTATATGTTGTCATCATCATCATCATCATCATCACAACATCTTCATCATCATCATCCTCCATGTACTTTCTCTAGGCAGGCATCCTGATAAGCATCTGAACTGAGAATCCCAAAGACTCCTTGTTGATAACTTAGACTAGGTGCCATATTTTGACTTTTGGAATTGGGTAGTGAAGGATTTGATACATAAATCTAGAAAAAAAAATATATGGAGGTTTGAGGGGAGGAGAAATCTTAATGGCAACAAGAAGTCCACCATGCTGAAATAAATGAATTAGATCTGATTTTCTTTCAGATTATAGTCCTATGGCACTGTGACTCGACCCCTCCCCCTCCCAACAAATGGCCGTCAGACCTAGGAGTTCCTGTGCGAGTCAAGACCAGATATATCAAGGTACATTGGACAGTTGCATTTAAAGAATTAAGTTGAGGTCTCCCACTTGAAATACTTGAAAAATACTGTTCTTATGTATTTGAAAGTAACCTTTCAGATGAGAAAGTAAAATGCACTCAAGAAAGTAAATTTCCCTCTGTAAAGAATTCATTTTAAGAAAGCAACAACCCAACAACAACAAAACAAACAAAACATAAGAACATGCCATGTGTTCTCTGTAGCAATTATTGGTGTGCCCTTGGAAGGACTTTATATCTATCTTTGATCTTCCATTACTGTCTCAAGTCTTTTTTTTCTCCACATCTTTTTCACTGGTTTTTTGTTGTGTTGGGGATTTTTTGTGTGTTGTTGGTTTGTTTTTTTTTTAACTTATATATACTGCACCAGATAAGAAAACAATACAAAATAAGAACCAAATGAAATGATGAATTGATGCCATTTCTAAGTCATCTTTTTCTCTCTTTGCAGTCTATCAACTCCAGGTTTGTGCCATATCAGGAAATAGAGACGGATGCTGTGTTTAACTTGGATGAAGATGTTCTACTGACCACTGATGAGGTTAGAAAGGGGACTCTGGAACGTTTTATACAAATAAAATTATTGTGTTTAACTACTCGATGCAACTGAGCAACTTAATAGGTTTTAGGAAAGATTCCGCTATTTCCATTGCTTACCCTGACTTATAGATAGATAAGATGGAAAGATATTTCATGCCAATTTCCAACTCCACACAAATGCCTATAAAATGAGTATCTGGCTGAAGGAAAAAATAAAAATCATTAAGCGGTCTTTGTGAAGCGCAGCTCTTCTTGCTAATCAATGAAGGGTTAGGTAAACAAAGATGGGAAAAAGGAACTGTGGCTACATAAGTGATATTATTGGCATTTTGTATTTGATTGTTGAAAGAATTAAAAGTTTATATTGTATCAACTCTTTACTGGTAAATTGCCTGCACACTTTGAACAAAATCTCCTCACACACATATATACATATCCCTACTCAAAGAAACCTCTCTCAATAGTAGACCTTTCTCTTACATACACAATCCTCCTTGAGGCTGACATGTATATTGAGATTGGATTCAGTTATGCTTTTTATTATATGTGGAGATTTCCATTAACTTTTTAATAGTTAGTCCCTTTTCTGTGAATAATTGATTGTTTATGATTTTGAGTTTTAAATTAAGATTGAGTGCCTTTTTCATCACAACAGATTGACTTTGCCTTTGGCGTGTGGCTGGAATTCCCAGATCGCATTGTAGGCTACCCAGCCAGGACTCATTACTGGGATGACATGCTTAACACATGGCGGTATAGCTCCAAGTGGACTAATGATTACTCCATGGTTCTCACTTCTGCTGCCTTGTACCACAGGTCATTTCCTTTTAACTTTTATCAAATATCATTAAAATTTGGTCATGACCATCCCCTTTTTCTTTTACCATGTGGATGGAACTAGTAGGACCCTTTGACCATTGTATGTTTCATTCTCCATATAATTCCCATTCTACCATTCGTTTATCAACCAAGGCGTCATCTCTTCTCTTCATCTGGTTTTTCTTATTTTATTCATGACATTTCCTGCACATCAAGCCTTTCACGGATATTTTCAAGTGTTGGACACATACTTATTTATTTGACTGAATAGTTATTTCTGGTTACGTTATTACTAAAAGTACAGTCTGTGTTTGGATTGATTAATTACTTGATTCATTTAAGGTATTCTGTTAGGTAATTCTGACAATGTATACAGCTCTCAATTGATATTGAAACAATTCTTGTACTGAGCTCTTAGTCATTTTAGAAGAATGATTCCCATTCTTTTAGAATAAAATTTTTTCTCGCTTTTTATTGACTTAAAATTGTGTTGAAAATTTTCCAGATACTATAATTTTCTCTACACAAACTACCTAAGCCCAATGCTATTGGAAAAAGTGACAGTTGCTAACAACTGTGAAGACATCCTAATGAACTTCCTAGTCGCTCACACCACACGGTTGTCACCCATAAAGGTAAAGAAAACCCTGAAGAGCAATCATATATATTGATACTATTATATAAAACTTTGAAGGTCGTTACACTGACATATCCCATTTCAGAGTAAGTGAGATGACAGATCATGCACCCGTTACAAGAAGACTTTAAAGGATTTTGACTTTTTGTAGGGGTTTCATGAGTTTTGTAACAGCATGTCAATTGTTTTGTGCATTACTCTAATCTTTTTTTTAACTTTTTGGGATTAGTCTGGACTATGCTTATTTTCAATTGATTCCATGATATTGGAATTAATGTTAATGGAATTTGTTTTGACATGACAAGTTAATTTTGGGAAATAAGATACCTGGAGAGGAGATGCCAGATTGGTACAATAAAATAAGGTGAAGAAAGTCATAGTGATTCATTGTTTACTGTAAAGTCCTTCAAGGTACTAAAGAAATGTCAATTTGGAATTGATACATTGTGTATGGTTTATAAAAGAAAGTAAAGGATAAAACAACGCAGCAAAGACGTATAGTAATAAGATTATTAATGTAAAGTATATTGAGCTATGGAGCGTATCAATAAAATGTCATTATCTCCATGAATCAAGGGGAACAATCTGAAATTTTTCTTCCTCTTGCTTTGTTGATTTTTCTTCCCCCTTTATTCCAATAAGGGAAAGTTAAAGTACAAAGAGATCAGAGGTGTATAATTAATTAATGCTTTTTTTCTCAGCTATATAAATGGATGAATTACTATGAAAATTGCAAGGATCATTTATTCTTTTTTTTATCCCCTTCTTTTTCCAGTTAACCCAGAGGAAACAGCACAAAGAGTCTGCCAAAACAGCCATAAGTCAGCCTATAGATCCACAGGTTTTCCAGCAACGGCAAGAATGTATGGAAGAATTTGTAGACTTCTTTGGGTACATGCCTCTACTTCATTCAATTGTTCGTCTTGATACAATGTTGTTTAAAGATCCGGTGTCAAATATGCGTAAAAAATACAGACAAATTGAGTTGGTGCAGTCATGACAGCAGCCATTCTCTTAGCCCCCTTTTTTTTTTTTGCTCTCTCTCTCCTCCTCCCTTTTTTTATATTTTTTCCCCATTATTGGTTTTCTAGAAGCTGTGTGCAAAATAAAAGAGAAGAAGAACATTTATATTAAGAGAGATTACATTGCAATAAATAGAGTTATAAATCCATGATGGTGTCAGTGATTAATATTTTTTTTTAATTTGTTTTGTCGATTTTGTTGGGTTTTTTGTTTTTTGTTTTTTGGGGTTTTTTTTGTTTTTTTTTGGGGGGGAAGGGGTTAAGGAATTGATTTTTAGTATGTTAATGCAGTGGTGTAAGTGTCTATCTTACAACAACTTCCAATCACAAAATGCTATTGATTTACAGCCATTTTTTTAAAACCTGTTAAATTTCCCCCCACTTCCATTTACAAATCAATAATGATCTTTGGCTCATTGCTAGCATCTTCTGCAGCATGTTGCACTATTTTCAAAGTAATTTGGGGTGTTCTAGCATTAAGCCCATCATTTTTTTTATTTGTAAAGGAAATTTATTGCCCTTTCCCCTCAGTCCTTACACTACAGCCTTTAAAGTGTATGAAAAGTGGACTGCATTTGATTTGTAACAAACTGGCATGTCATCCAATAGGGGATTTCGTACCATATTTTTCTGCCTCATCCTGTTCAAAGGAGGTACACATTAACACACATTTGTTTTTGTCCTCTCAAAAGAAATTTGACTTTTTTTTTTTACTATTAACCCACTTCTCACACTTATCCTCTTTCTATGTGAGTCTCAAGTTCAGATATTAAATGCGGGCATATAGGAGAAGTCTTTCAGCGTTGAAGTAAGATTTGGTTGAATTGATGAAAGAGCCATAAAAGCTGGCAGATTAAAAATGTGTGAGGTTAGAATTTAACAATGCCTGCAGATGTGGTAAATAACTTTAGAAAAAAACCAGCTTCTTTGCAGTGTCTTGTTGATGGGTTAAAACTCAAGTTTGCTTGTGTGAAATATAATAAGAATGTATTGATAGCCATTTTGTGCTGTTTAAGAGAATGAAGGATGAATGGTTTTGTAAGAAACATGCTCTTAATTTGTTCATATGGGCATTTATTTATAGGTTGATAGTATCACCGCTTAAAGCTTATGTAATACAGCAGATTTACTGTTTTGTTATTCTGTGGAATGTATTGTAATCAAATGGGGAAAATGAAATGGCAATTCAAAAGATGTGCGAATTGAAAGGTGTGTTTTTATGTGTCATACAATTGATGTGGCTGAATGGCTTTTCTCAAGAAAAAGCTAAATAATTATTACAGATTTGTCATTGATAGATGTCTTTCAGAAAAACAACAAACAAACAAAAATAAAAAAAACAAAATGAAGGGAATTATGTTGTTGCAAGCTGAAATGAGAATTGTCAAGGATTAAGATTTATGAAGCAAAAAAAAACCAAAACAAAAACAAAAACAAAAAAATGAAAACAAAAAGAGAGAATTTTTTTTCTCTCCTATGTAAATTAACTCAAGGAAAAATGGTTTTGTGCCTGCTTTTAATCTGTTTGTCAATTGAAGCATAGCAATGAAAGGATATGCATGTAAATAAGTCTTGGGGCTATTTGTGTGCTTGATTTTTGAATCAATAATAAATTCTTATCATTCCTGCTATGTAGGAAATCATTTGAGGAGAATGTGTATGAAAAATAAAAATGTTTACACATATGTGTGTGTGTGTATATGTGTGTGCGTATATCTTTAATCGATTGTATAAAAATATTTTTTTAGAAAGCTCCATTCTTCAAAAGTTTTTTAGACATTCTATCCAAATTTTATGCTTCTTCAGTTTGTGTATGGATATCAGAAATATATATTAGAAGAAAAGTGTGTTCAGCAAATTTGACAAAATAGGAAATTAATCAATTCAAGTCTATTTTTGAGCCAAGCAAAATATCTGGTTGTTTTTTTTCCTTTGAAAATAAATGTATATTTGTTTGTTTCAATTTGAGAAAGATAGGATTCACCTAGTAATATTAAGCAAGCAATTCCCTCAAATATCTCAAGAAAGTGAACAGAAAAGAAAAAAAAAAGATAGTAAATATACATAAGTAGAATAATCATGTGAAATTTAAGCCATTTTTAACTAGATTAAGAAGTGAGATTCTTTAATAAGTAATTTCCTTTCTTTTCTCTTCTGCTCTTTTGAGCTTTTTTTTTTTTTTATCAAACACCACTGTTTCGTTTATCTTTTTTTTCTTTATTCCTGCTTTTCTACCTTACATTCAGCTGCATTTCAGAAAGTCTTGAAGTCTATTACATTATCCTTTTAACCTATTACAAAAAGGAATCAAAAGTGACATTCACTCAGACAACAACAAAAAAATCACCTTCTTGACACTCTTACAGTGGAAGGAAATGTAAAAAGAGATATGGGGATGAGTGAGTGTTAAAGTCATTATGAGTGCTCTGAACACACAATTTCTCAGTGCATCAGAAGTGACATGTTAAAAATTGTCTCCATGCCTTATGAAATGCTGTTGAATTGTTCAATATGTTCATTGTACCCTGAAACAGAAAAAAAAAGGAAACTGCAATTGGAAGTCTTTTGTGTTTTCAAAAAATAGATACTTAATTTTATAGAGCCTTTTGCAGCATTTTCAGGTTCACCAATTTTGCTTTATCCTTCACTTGCCTTTATTGACCATTCTAATCATCTTCTGAAATGACATTTTGGAACCAAAGCAACAGCTTAAGCCAAAGGAAATTGATCCTTTAGTGATGAAATAAAAAGAAAAATCAGTTTGAAGTATTGTTTTTAAGAATGGTGTGAATGGCTGAAAAACTATGATCTAATGGTCAGTGTTTGAGTTGATCCTCATTATCAATGAGATAAGTTAGAACATCGCTGAGTCTATTTTCCAATATTTTTGTCTTGATATTGATTTTTATCTATTATTATTATACCTATCGATCAATCTATTTATCTTGCTACTTATGGATCTATCTGTCTGTCTGCCTGTCTATGTATGTATGTATGTATGTATGCATCTGTCTATATATCTTTCTATCCGTGTATCTATCCATCTATCTATCGCTTGACATTAATTGATATCTATACTATTTGTATACTTGTACGCTCCATTGTTGTAGAGCACACTGTTTATTGTGTTATTTTCAACATAACAGTGTGACAACAGAAGTAATAATGATAATAATATCTATCTACTTACATATCTATCTTCATCTATCTGTCTGTCTATCTATTTATTGATTTCTTGTTGTAGAAAGGTATTGTTACTCAGAAGTAGATTACTTTAGTTAATATGCTTGAGTTAAAAGTAGAATGAAGACTGAACAGGAAATCCATTTTGATTGGAATGAAGAGATCAGACCAGTGACAAGGAAATCATCTCACAGGGACAAAAGACGTATCATGATGAAAAGGATAGACATATAGAGCTGTCTTTTTTTTTTTTTTACTTTATTTGTCTGTGATGTTTCTAACTGTATTCTTTTCGTGGTGACATTTGTGTATAAAGTGAATAAAGAATAACAGAGAATTTTATTTGAATATTGCATGAATGTAAAGTCATGAATGTAAAGTTATTTAAAACTGATTTAATTCATTTACAGATTCAGCAATAAGACTGACTTTGCTTATGAAAATCACTTTGCCATTGCCGTTCATTTTTAAAGTAAATTTTTGTCCTTGGTAAGAGGTTTGGTTTTTTTGCTGTTGAGCATGTACATAATTACATTTTTCCCTCAACTCTAGTGAAAGTCCAGTTAAGACCGGAAAGAAATGATAAAGATATTGATAAATACCAATAGAATCTCTTTTGATACAAAGGGATGAATATAATATATTCTTCCTAAGAATTTAGACTTACCATAGGTTATGCTTCTTCATAATACTCACTTGAATACATCTTTTACATTAAGCATTTGTTGAATTTTCTTGGTGTTTGAAAGTGAATTATGCCAATATTAAAAACATGTGTTGCTAGCATTTGTGATACTAATTCTTATATAGTACTTCTTGGGAATCGATGTGAGATTTGTGCATAGATTTTAGATCAAAACATTGCATTCTTCATTATCAGGGCTTATGTTTGTTTGTCTGAAGTAAGATTCTGATTAAATGAAAAATGAAATCTGATATCTAACTCTCAGCAGCAGTAGATTTTTCATTGTACCTGCAGGCATGGTCATGTGAACTCATTGAAGGATATCCAGGTGAATTTGATGATGAAAGCTTTAAGTCTTAGTTTTCTTTTCTTCGAAATAAGAAAGTTTATTTTTTAAATGCTGTCAGATCTGGATGTCATCTCGTTATTTATTTGAAGTTGGGACTTCTTTTTTCCTGTTCATTTTAAGGCTAGTCTTGAGCATGTATAAAGAGAAAGTAAAAGAGATTTTAAAGTTGACAGTTCCATATGTGTTACTGTTTTATTCTAAGGGAAATTATCGCTGCTTCTTCATCAATGTGAATTCCTGTAATGATTAATGTAAATATGTTTTTAACAAATTGAAATGAGATAATCATGTAACTCCTTCTATACCATACTTTCAGTGTGATGATGTATCGTGATGGGATCATGAAATAATATCAGGCCACTTTCATACTTGTGATAGGGTAAAATATGTTGTATCTTGATTAAAAGCCTGCTAGGCGCATAGTTCCTTGTCGATCCAAAAGTCAAATGTATGTATTGTTTCCAAGGTCCATGGTTTTATTCATGTTTTTCTGGATTCTAAAGTACTTCTGCATTTCGGCTGAGAAATCCCAGCATCAGAATTTGAGTACAATGTGTCACATCTAACAGCTTCCTATAATATTTATTGATTGATTCTGTATTGTTCAAAATAGGTACTTATTGTGACAAAGTATATGTATGAAGCATTTGCAGAATACAAAACAATGAAAATAGGCTTTAATTATTTGATTCACCATGGTATTTTACAATGTCTAAACCATGTACTGCTGAAACCCTCATGTTTAACATAATACATCTATCAAGACTCTCGTACAGATATACTCATTTTATTGATATGTGGCCCTGAAACTTAACAACTTAATAGCTAAACAAAATATTGCCTAAAATCAAAAGCCAGTTCATAAATATCCAGGTTTTTTCTTATTTTAAGATGAGCCTATAGCCAAAGATTTTTAGAGTAATTTTTGTGACTGAAGTGTATGCATGCTGTGGCTACCCTTAATATGTACTGGACAAAAGAGGTGATGCTTCTTGTAGTTGATGAGGTTTTATTTTTGGTTGCATTTAGTTTTGTTTGGGTTGTTGTTTTTAAGGGAAAAGGGAACATGTGTTGAATGAATGACAATAATAATGTAGGAAAGAAACAAATGAAAGGTATCAGAGTCAGTCAATCATTAGATATCGTTCATTTTTAGAGGCTAAAAAGTCACTGCTTCTTTTGCTCAAGTTCAAGTCCTTATGATGTGATAGAACCATACATATATATGACTTTGATTTCTCAATCTATTTCTTAAGTCACCCTAGCTAGTTTTGAGAGTTAACTTTTTAAGTGGAAAAAAAAAAAACCCAAACAACATGTTGGTTATTTCAGGGTTTTGTTGTTCATAAGATTTTAAATGATGCATGTGTGGGTTTTTTTTGTTGGTTTTTTTAATCGATTGCATGGAAAAAAGGAGAATTTTGAAAATATGTTTTAAAGTATTTTTTCTCATTACTACAAACTCCTACAAAATTGTGCTAGTCTAAGTGGTTGCTACTTTCTCTCAAAGGGGTGGGGGGAATGTATGGCTTTTTGAATTTCTGCTGGAAGCATAAATGTCATCATTTTTCTGCTCCTTGTATGAAACTTTCACTGAGACTTTCCCCATCTTTGTTGATATGTAAATTAGGAATATGAAATGTTTTTCATGTTTTGAAAGGTTTTTTTATGAATGTTAGCTGTTGATGTAATTCAGTGATTGATATTTTATTCAGATCCCTTATGTTGAGATCAAAAGATGCATTTGAGCTTGAATATTTTGGATGTAAATTACAGATGTTTGTGAATCAAGGGCATTGAATGGTAGTGTCAATAAGCATACTTGAGCTGTTAAAGAGTCCAGGAGAAGGTCAACACTACTCACCTGACTTGAACTGTCATTATATCCCTTATTGGCCTTTAGTCTGCTATTGCAAGTCAACAACATAGCCTGAACTATAACTTCAAGGTAGATTCATGTGTGGCCTGCATGGTGAACTTCTTGGATGGTTTGACACTCTCTGCATGGTGAAATATCAGCTCTCTTTGCCCTTTCCCTAAGAGGTCTCAGTTTATTGCTCTCTACATTATGTTGTTCATTGATGGTCTCCTCTGAGCTGCCTCACTCTCTCCTCTTTGTAATTGAATGTCAGCTCCTTCTTTTCCTATGTTTATCGACAGTTCTTCCCTTGTGATCTTAAAACAATCTTGTTAGATTGCCAGTATCACCAGACTGCACACTGTGTACTCAGGAGCTAACTAGGTGTCAGATTGAAGTAATTACCCCAGGCATTAAGTCGGGAGAGTTTGCAGTCTGTGTGTAGATGTTCTTGTCAGTGCCAAGCCTCACTGGCATACAACATTGAGGATGGTAAATGAGTAGGCTCACATTAATTTGTATGCAGAGAGCTTCAAGAGATGTAAAAGGAAATATAATCAAATCTTTGAAATGCAACTGTGAAGAAAGAATTGAAATGATTATTTCATTTGTTTTGTGTTTGGAAATTTTATTGATTTAGTCATTTGTACTGCGTATTAAATGTATTCCCTTTATCTCAACTGCGCATATTATTGATATAAAATAAATGATATATGTCAAATAATGTCATGTAGATTGATGTAACTTAATGATCTCTCCCAAAATACAATTTAAGATGGCTGGCAGCAGCTGTTTTGTACATGTTGATTCAATCTCAGCTACATCATGCTGTCTTTTGATGTTTGTGTGAGATGCTTTATTTGCCTTGACATGAGATGGAAGATGGAAACCAGATTTCCTTTTTTTTTCTTTTTTTTTTTTTTTTTGCT
>JAOWAY010116414.1:0-10932 GCA_028565895.1 Goniobranchus geometricus
AAGAAGTCACAGCAAATAGGATCACAGATTAAAATTCACTATGATAGACTCAGCATTACAAATCATTCATTAACCATTGATGATAAGAAATAACCAGATTTTAATTATGACTGATAGTTCTCAGTACAGGGAGACAGATGTAACATCAATTTGAATGATACATATCTGAAATAACAACTGAAAAAAGATTCCTCTAGGATAACCAAGAGTTGCTCCATAGTGCCTAAAACTCAGAAAAGAAACAGACTCTGACTATTTCTATTCGGAGTGGTTATTGAAACGAGATGCCATTTAAAATTGCAGTTCATGTCAGCCATTGTGAATATGATGTGCATTCTACCAATTCTGGAGTTCTGGACTTCTTAACTTTCTTCAAAATTCAACAAATTGAGAGAACATTCTCTTTTTCTTTTCTCCCACAAATACTTTGCTGACAGTAACATTTTCAGGCAACGGTTGGGAGGAAAAGCTATTAGAACTTAATTATTGAGAGCTCTAATGGAGCACCATATTTGAAATGATTTGCAAGGCTAAAAATATTATTTTGTCTCTGACACTGAGAATCCCTAAAATTCCCATACAACTAGCAAAGAATGATTCAAGGTTCATCTATCTCAGACAAAACTGTACTCCAAAAAGAAAAAATGATAACAGGAAAAAGAAATGAAAAGTTAATAAATGACATAAAGCATAGAAGGTTAGAGGATATAACACTTAATCAACAGAAGGATGCTGTTTTATATTGAGAAGGTGTAAGTCAAAATCAGGTCAAAACTCTATAAGAAGATTAATTGTTCATAAGTTTGCCTACCAAAAAATGAGCCTTCTTCCTCTAGCTATTCAACAGGCAAAGGAGGAACAAAGTTGACAAAGTAATCACATATCTGTAATTATATATACATGTAATAACAAAAATTCTGCATGTGCTCAAGATCAGGTAACCATGCAATGATGTTCACACAAATTATTCTCATTGCTTTAAAGAGAAACAAATATCACATGGAAATGCAAGTCATTAGTTGAGTTTGAATATCCTAATACTAACATCAACTAATCTGTATAGAGTCTTGTCTTTTCACAGCTTCTTGTCGTTGCAAATGCAGTCAAGAGATGAATGCCAGCTTAAATTTCATTCAGATCAACAACATATCTAATACTATGTACACAAACCTTATGTAACAAGAAGCATGCAACTCTGGACATACTCAATTCAAACTTCCTGCTTCTATTGAAATGACTCTCAACATGAGGCCACATGGCTTTTGTTTGATCCAAAGTCAAACCAAAATTAATTTTGCCCATACAAGGTGGTCTGAGATGTAAATAGGCCTACAAAACGAACATACCAGAACGAAAGACAGAAATATAATAACAATGCTTCACTTATCCTTCAATGGCATACATTAATGTTCAAAGCGACGGGCAAATTTGGATTGTTGCCCTTCAAGCAAGGATGTCTGTAACTGCAAATGTTTGTGGCTATTTCATAGGTGGTGTAACATCATTTAACAAGTGCATTACTTGCTCTTTTGATTTTACTAATACAATTGTTGCCACTATCATTCGTTGTCTAAGAGATACATTTCAGCTCCTTTAAAGTTCTCCCATATTCCACGTAGCCTTGTGTTGAGGTGGGATGTAGACATGGTAAGCTAAAAAAGTTGTAACTTTCAATACTTGATATCCTTAGTAATATTTTTCTTCTTTTTTTTTTTGCAGTGAGTTTGAATTATCCTTCAATTCATTCTGATGAATCACTCTCCATATTATTTTCTGTTTTCTGCACAAACATGAAATGATGGTAACTTTTTTTAAAAGATTATTTTCATGAACTTGTCTCAGAGTGTTTCATTACTAATGTTTTTGCAAGGGCTTAATTAATATGACCTTCCTTCATGATAAAGCCAGTTTGAGCAATTGCAATTTCCTGTTGGAGTAACAGATTACACCTTAGTTGTGCTGAAGCTGATCTAAATAATATGAGGCTTTGCTAGAAGAGAGTCTTACTTCATCATTGATAATAGATATGCTGCCATTGATTTGCACTGAATTGTACTCCTCAAACTGACATTCAGCAAAGAATATCTGTATGAAGAAAACTTAAATTGTGTCACTGTACATTGCACAAGGAGAACAGCAAGAGAATTTCAGAGCTTTCTTATTCTGGCAAATGCATCTCCAATCTATAAAGTGTGAATGTCTCAATTACCAGAACTTTTCTTTGCAGCCTTGTCCTGTGTTTTTGGTTTTTTTTCCTACATCGTTTCACAGTTCTTAAATCCACCTTTTCATCATTTAATCTGTTTACCTCCCCTAGAAGCAGAAAAGAACTTAAGATTACTAGACTTCATAATCCTGTGATCATTCATGTCTTTCTTGAGAGAAAATAGAAAACCAATAGATATTAATTACAGTAAATTATGGTTGATAATACACTTGACTATGGTAAACGCCTTCATTGATCTACAGATCTGCTTTTACTTTCAGCCTGTATGAGCTTACAATAATGCATTTTTGTTACTTTTCTTCTAGATCTACAATAATTGTCCTTTGGTGGTAACATGCAAAATATCATCTCAACTGCCAAACTTAAATACATTTGATGTAATGCACATGTGACTTGAACAGGACAAAACAAATCAGCATAGGGAAGCACTACAGAATCCCATTTGCCATAAAACTAAAACATAACTGACCATGTCAAGAAAGGAAAAGACAGTGAAGGCCAAGTTGTTCATAATATAATTGCATTTTATCTTGTTTCCTCAACGCTAACATAACATTTCAATAAAATTTCATGAATCCTCTAGTTGATTCGATGTATGGGTCTACAACTCATATTTAATACAATAATAACAGTAACAGAAATAGTAACGTTCCATCACTAATGTTACCCCAAGAGTTGACAGTGTTAAAATGAAACTTCTAACACAATAACGTCAGACTCCTAAATCAACTAAAAAGGGGGAGTGTATTGTAAATACTCTATACCTGAATTCAGCAATGTTGAAACATCCTTCAATAAACAAATTGTCTTGGCAAACATCATAGTACCATCAAGCCAATGAGAAATAATGTAAAATACATAAACCTTTGTACTATTCATCTAGAGACGGGACAGGAGACATGAAGCTTTGGGTCTCGCCCTTTGTCAAACAACACAAAAAGACAAGCAAACAAAACGATTCTACTAACACTACCGTATTCCTCAAGATAAACATCAGTAAGCACTTAATTAAAAAAAAAAAACAAAAGAAAAGAAAAGGAGAGCATAAGAAATATGCTTCCTATATTTCATATTGCACAAAACTGCACCATGGCACACTGCCATATTCAGTGGCTGTGGCCATTTTGCCAGTTGTCTAAGCTGTGTACTTTAATAGTGTTTTGGAGACACATCCTCAATGTTTTGATATTATTTGATTGATCTAGATTCATGTCAGCTTCTGGAGCCACATTCTATGGGTAGTGTACATGTGATGTTTTCCTTTTCCTTTTTTTTTTTTTTTTAAATATCAAGTGCCAACTGATGTTCTTCTTAAGTTTTCTGCCACTCATGTTCATGTAATTGTTTCTTCTGCTTGTCTTTTTGTGTTGACTGATGAAGGGTGAGACCAAAAACACCATGGCTCCTGTCCCGTCTTTATAGTTCAGTGGTACAATCTTATGTATAATATATTATTTCTATTATGTACTCAATAGTGTAGCACTCCACCATTATTACAAGCCAATGAAGTGTAGAGAGACACATGGGTCAGATGTACCTAGCAATCAGACTAGTGCTGACGCAATGGTTTATCTCTCATGAACATTAGAAAGGTATAAGCATCATTACTCACAATTTATTGTTGAAGGGGTATAATCAAGACCTATTGACATGCAAACATTCTAAAGTGTGAAGTGGACGTAAATTATAAAGTCAATGATTCTAAAATATGAAAATTCTCAGAAATAAACTTTCACAATTAGGATGATTATGAATCCCGTTTAATGCACTAGAAATAAACATTCAATAAAAAACAATCCAACAATTAACATGCATTATAAAGTGAAATAAACGCTAAGAAATTAAAATTTTAGCAATACACATCAAAATATATTTGAGGCCTTTTTCTTTCAATATACCTTTCCCTTTCACCAGAGATGTGTTCATTAACATATTATGTATATATGTATCTGATAAGACTAGATATCAATTTTGACAATTTTGGTAGCCATTAAATCATTACACAAGGTACTGTACTTTGAGCAAGCTTTTCGCGAGCTCACATATTATATGATTATGTGACACTTCTCCTCCTGACTGATGTCTTGGGAAAAGAATAAATAAACAAACAAGCTGAAGTGACACAATTATTTGAAAGCGTTCTGTACTTAAATTCAATGAAAATACAAAATTTCATTCATAAAATCAAAATCATCTTCAGACAACAATTATCTAGACAAAAAGGGAGAAAATGATAAGACCAACTGATGGGATATGAAATACTTTCAAGAATCAGTAAGTTTGAGATTAAGATTGTTTCTAGAAATTCTTTTGCATTGAAACATATATCATATTCAGAGTGGAATCACAGATCACTTCAACTGTAGACCTAGGCCCAGTATTAGATGACTTGCATCATTAAATCTACTCGTTCAAAATCTTTTCCCTTACCTTAAATTTCTATTTCAGCATTCAAAGAGAGAGAGAGAAAGAAGTGCATTTCAATAGCTTTTTCCTCCAAAACACAGAGTGGGGAATAGACATATTTGTGTATCTTAATCCTCGGGTATAGTATGATGACTGCCGTTATTTCCATGAGATAGCATTAAACAAAGTGAGTCAACAGACATTAAACTTCAGTGACATATTCATTTTTGTATCAAGTACAATTGAGATATTTCTCACACACACAAATGAATTCAAGTCGCCAAACAAATTTCTACACAAATAAGTTGAAGGTTTATACTAAAGACATGAAAGGGCCAACCAAAAAATGGAAAATAACTAAAATCAAAGCACCATTTCATGGAGGAATGAATGCTGTCCTCCACAATCAGTACAATATCAGTTGGGTTTTGGGTTTTGTTTCCTCTTTTACATGTATTGCGTTCCATTTTTGTTTTCTTTCGGTTTTTGGTAGCAAGTTTATTTTCTTTCACATGGAAGTGATTTTTTTAAATTTTTCTAAAACCCAGTCATCATTGAATGGGGAATGGGACACACGTGAAAAAAATGTTCAAAAGCAACAAACAAATTTTTGTTTATATTCTGAACTGCTTATTCCTCCTATATAAGAGAAACAAACTACATTCCAATAAGACGATATATGTATTTAAATGATTTAAAATTAAAATAGGGTGATTAATAAATGTGTTCTAGGCAAATTTCTGTGGGAAATCCAAATATACGTAATCAAAGAGAAGTGGAAAAGGGAGAAAATACAAACAAGTAGGAAGGAAGAGAGCAACTAGTTTCAATGACAAAAACCCAATTGTTTCAAAACACGTACATCTTGAAGCTGATTGATTTACTTTATTTATTTCCATTTCACATATATATATATCCCTATAGGTTAACAGAATGAGTGGACAGATCTGAGTGACATTGCAGCTGCATAAATTCTTAAACAGAGACCACATTTTGAGCCCAGTTTCTTTATCAGTAATAAATAGTAAAGGGTAAAATGAAGAAAATAAATAACTTACCAAAATGCAAAAAAAGCTCAAAAAAACTTTGTGAGGTAACAGCTATCTATACGGTGCTTGTATCACTGCTGTGCTTTAAATCACAAAAACTATGAAACTGAAAACTCAACAGAAAGAGAATTGGCTGTTAAAAGAAGAAAATGATAAAGAATCAGCACTATACACACAAAACTGTCAGCTGATCCTCTGAGGGTGCAACTCAAAAACTGTAAAGCAAAATGACAAAAGGGAATCTTGAGGAAGATGAATTTGAAAGTAAAACTTTTGAGGTTTCAAAACCAGGACATAGAATTATCAAACCCATCAGATACCACCTGCCAGCTTAGACGTACATAAAGAACACCAGTGCTCATCCAGGTCATCCTGATTACCTAAGAGGCAGCATGAAGGTGTGGTCAATGAGAGCCAATTAACCTTTATCTACTTCAGCTTCCAACCTATTTCTCCTACCTTCAACATATAAAGTCCTGAAGCCTGCCAGGGAACATTGACAGGCAATGGCATGGACAGGTGAAACCAATAGTGAACCAATCATGAATGAAAAGTGACCCTTGGCCGTACCCATAAGACTGTCTATTTGATGCCAAATATGAATATATCTTTGTAAATTAAACTACACTTGAGGGGATGTTTGAGGCACCTGATGACCTCTTACCTATATCATAGATTGCACGTTAACAAATATGAGTACCCAAAGCTCCATAATTTTCAAAGCAAGAGATTTGTAAGGTTCATTATGGAGACTTAAAAGGATACACAGATAATTTCTCTATCACGAATTAATTATAGTTCTTTCAAAGCTATACATTGAGAGTCGCCAAATTCACAGCCAGAGTGATTAAATTCTTAAATTCTTGTGTCGAATCACAAGTTTTGTGTGCTTGCCTTCAAAAGAAAACTTGTGAAAGTCACAGCATAATACCAATATATTCCAAACCACTACTCTAACAGAATAAAATTTTCATCAAGTTGTAAACCACAGTCAATTTATTATTGTTCATTAAATGAACATTACAGAAAGTAAAGAACATTCTGAAAACGATTTAAGTAGAGAAATAGGGGTCCCTTGTAGAAAACTGAAACTGCCTTAGAGCCAGCTTTTAGCTCCCAACCTCAGAAACTCCTTCCAGTCTATCAATACTAAGTCCGCTGACCACCACATTAGTAAATAATGTAAAACACATAAAATTTGTACTACTCCAAACTAAAGATGGGACAAGGGACATGATGTTTAGGGTCTCACCTTTCATCAAACAACGCAAACAGACAAGCAAACAAAAATGGATACATGACATGATGGTGCAAAAATTCTACTGTTCCTCAAAATTAACTTTTGGAAAAGAAAAGAAAAGCACAAGAAAAAAATGAACACTACAATAGGGCTCTGAAGGAATTATTTCTTCTGTCGACCTTCAGAGCCAAATTAGAGAATTTGTACTTTTCTTTTTCTCTTATTTTCAAAAAAATTCTTCTTATGGAACATAGGTTTTTTTCGCCATTCATGTTAATGTAACTGTGTCTTTTACATGTCTGACAAAGGGTGAGATCCAAAATGTCAAATTCCTTGGCCTGTCTTTCATACTTGAGTAGTGCCAATTTTATGTCTTTTACAATATTTCCTGTCATTCACTGAAGAGTGGCATACCCACCATTGTGACGACTATATTAGTAAAGTTTGAGAAGCAACGCCTGGGGGATTAGAAGATTGTCAGCAGATATGAGGTATTTCTGTTATTTCTGTGAAATTCATGTTCTTATGATATGAAATGGCATCACTTCATCCTTGAATGCAATTAGTTTCTGTGACTATGAACTAAAATAATAACACAAAATAACTCAAACTCGGAATATTTTTCACATTGATTAGAAATGCCCAAATGTTAAGAAACACTGACCAAACCTAAAGGCAGTCATTGTTTATTAGTTGTTATTTTCTTATTTTTCTTAATCAAGCAATAAAGGTCTAAAGGCATACCTCCAAAACCATGCTTTTAAACTTGGCAATGCCATAATGAAAAAAAAAAAATGACCAGAATGTAAATGATAATACTAGTCAACATTCCTCTCACTTACAATTCAGATACAGTCGATGCTGCCTATAAGCATCATGTTCAAGGAGAAGACTGAGGTGTGTTTATCGTGGCGGAAATTTTTTCACTTGTCAAGGTATCAACATTTTTCCCTCAATTTTCTTTTTACTAATAAAATCATTTTGTACTTTTCCATAACTCCTCTTTGGCTAATTATAGTGTATAGTACATACTGCAGTAAAAAGCAATGATCAGATGCATATGCCTCCTAGTTTTCCACTTTTCTAGTCATAGTGTTGCGAAAAGCTTGTCTTGTTATTCATGAAATGGCAATGTGTGCTCATGACTGCAGATCCACAGTTCATGCATCCAAACACAAGCACACACTATTGTGTATTCAAAAGGTCACAAGAAGCTATGGATTCAGTGTTAAAGCCATTTATCCAACCATGGATCAAAGAGTTGGTTTAGACATTATGATGTAATGCATTTCATAAATTTGAGTGTGCTTATCTAGGTTAAAAGATTGTCTGATGAGGGAATGCTAATCAGCAAAGTATATTTTTTATTTAAACTGGCAGGTGCCTTTGATCTAACTATTTCTGCCTATCATCAGTGTGATTTTCTAACTGGGTAAGTTCATTTTATAATTTTAATTCAGGAGAGCCAAAAAACCTAGCTGTTCAAACTCAACAAACCTGAAACTATTATATGTGAATAATCATTTAAAAGATGTATTTAGGATAACCACAGAGTTTGTTTTTTTTGCAGATTAACCTCATGGTTTTGACAGAACATGCCAATTGAAGTGCTTCTGAAGTTTTCATGAATAAATACGGTCCTAAAAAATTGGAAGTTAGACAGTTATAGAATGACACCAGTGATATGAGGGTGTTTTTTAAAGTTCTTAACACAATTAAAAAAAAAAAAAAAAGAAAGAAAAAAAAAAGAAAAACAAAGATAGGGTAAGAGTTAAGAGTGGCGAGTCAATTATAAGCCAGGAGACTAAATGTAATTTCTTTCAAAAGATACAAAATTCTGCAATATTTTCATTTTAAGCAAGTACCACAAACTGAGTATAATACAGCATCTGTAGCCCTTAAAATATTTGCTGACAAAAATAACTTAAGTTTATTAGTCATAATCAAAAAAAAAGAAAGAAAGGAAAAACCATGAATAAGAAAATACCTAGGAGAAATAATCTTATCACTTTGATATAAAAATAGTCATAAGGCAAATATACACCAGGATTTGTCTGGTGTATGCTCATGACAGGATCAAATGGCCAAGGCCAACTTTTAGAAGCATCAGTTTGTTTCTATTCATAGTCATCTACAGTGATCCTATAGCAAGAAATGAAACAAGACATAACATGGGCATGATGGAGATCACATTATAAAGGCTTCAGTGGAAGAGGGATGCAAAAGGAGATTGCTGATATGAACTCTGTCTGCAAACACTGAAGAAAGCTGTTATCCTATATGAGCAAATTCAATGATAAAATTTCAAATGGTCCACATGAAGAGAAATGCCATTTTAGATAAGAAAAAAGGATGATACAGTTTAAGTATAGTAAATCATACTGAAGCAATGACATGCAGAGGATGACATTCCAAACCTCTGATTAAACACCAGTTTCTTTCATACCCATATTCAACCACATGATTGCATTGAAAAGGTTGTAAGATTTTCAAAGGTAAAATGATCTGTTGTTCCTCACAATGTAGGTTGCGGTCAGGATATAATAAGGTAATAATACATCAAGATACATGTATGCACTGGGCTGAGGCCTAGCTCCTCGTAGATTCTAACAGACATTTTGACTCCTTTCACCATTCCACGGGCAGCAATACACCTTCAGGTAAGTCAAAGTTTATTGTTCCAATATACAAATGCACAAGTGTACAGAATGTAAAGTTGTGAGGGTATATGAAGCCAGCCAACTGATCTTTTGTTCCGTATTTGTGCTACAGCACCACACAACAATTACTGCAACCAGATTCTCCAATCTTGTCTTTTTTCATTTGACCTGAAACAAAGGAAAGATGATATATTGCATGAACAATGAGAAACTGTGCTATCTCTAATATTGCTTCATTTTTTCATACAACATTCAATCTTATATATCTGTCACCATATCTTCAATTTTGCACAAAAAACAAAAATCTTAACGTTCTGTTTGAAACAACTACGCCATCCATTCTTCTGGAAAACTTTAAAACAGAAGGAATGGTTGAGTTTTTACAGTGAAACAACATATTTATACTAAAGTCCAAAATTAGAATCAAGTAATAGTAAGCAAACTAAAGAGTTAAAATCTCTACAATTGAATTAACTTAGCTGCTGAACCTCAAGTATAAGTATATTAACTAAGCTGCTGAACCTTAAGTAGAAATATATTAACTAAGCTACTAAACCTCACTTACAAATATAGTAACTAAGCTTCTGAATCTCAAGTACAAGAATACTAACCAAGCTCAAGTACAGACATAAGACCATGGCTGTTTGACCTCAAATACAAGTATAATAACTAAGCTGCTGAATCTGTACAAGTGTAATAAAACAAGTGCTGGGAATAAACAATACAATTTTAAGTATGTGATGTTAACGGAACTTTAAAGAATTTCCCCATCCTCCCGAGATGAATACTATGACACCTGTACAAAAGTGCAATATCTGTGATGCAATGAAAGGACACAATTACACACCTATTCAGAAAAAGCTTTTTTTTCCTCAAAGTTTTCCCAAAGGGGCCGACAGAAAACAATCGACAATTGTAGATATTTATGTATAAAACAAGGTCATTCACTGATGTAACACATAATGCATTATCCATCCGCATACACATTTATTTCATATACCAGGTGGGAAAACAAAACGGCTTAGGAACTTTGATACTTCGATTAGGAATACACTGAAAATTGGCATAGGTCTAAGAAACATTATTTCGGCACAGGTATGACAAATATTTTAAATATCTTTAAAGAAATAAAGACGGGGTCGAACTTTTAGTACGGTGCTATCGATGGACTAAATATCAGAAGATTTATTGTGCTGACTGGCTCATGGCAAGAATGTAATCACTGATAACTTATAATGTCACATTCACATTTCGATGCCCACAAATTTTCAATGAGAGCAGAAAACTTGAGAATACCATTACAGAGCATTTCTTCTGGTAAAAGGTCAAACAACAACAGTGTTTACCTTC